>JALIZH010012337.1:0-61275 GCA_030522465.1 Rhipicephalus appendiculatus | reverse complement strand
GTCGATAGCTCAGTTGGTAGAGCGGTGGACTGTAGAGGCATTCCCCCGCGCGGACATCCATAGGTCGCTGGTTCGAATCCGGCTCGACGGACTAACTTCATTTATTTTTTCATATTCTTTATATGGCATGCACCCTCTGCGTGTAAGCTGCAGGCGCTGATAAGCCTGTAATGATTTTTCTTTATAGACTAGGCGGAATGCAGATGTACTCTCGAATGATCGCCCATGTGACATACTCAAGTTTCGCCTTGCATTCTTTTATATATGGAACTTAAAAATTATGATATGTTTATCGCCTATAACAAAATGCCTTTCCTATAAACTTTCTTAACTGCCTTTTTTTGCCCTTTTTCTACGTTTTTGCACAACGTTACGAGGGAAGTTGAGCATGTATCGCCCTTTACGTAAAATCACCCTTTCCGTCGGTGGTGTGCGAACCCACAACCTTCGAGTGACGCGGTGATTTTTCACGTAAGGGGGGACTTTTCGTTCACTTTAATTCCTTCCAGTTTAAGTGGGAATCATTACAATACAGTTGAGAAAGCGCTAATAACGTCCGCTATGCTTACCTTGGCGTAATTGTCGGTTGGTTTCATTAGTTGTGTATTATCCACCAATGTACGACACAGTAATAATAGTAATAATAATAATAATAATAATAATAATAATAATAATAATAATAATAATAATAATAATAATAATAATAATAATAATAATAATAATCATAATAATAATAACAATAATAATAATAGCAAGCAGAAGAACAAGAAGAACAAGAATATTTGGGGTTTCAGGTGCCATAACCACCACATGATTACGAGGGACGGCGAAGTGAAGTGAGTCAAAACTTTATTGAACATGTCCGGCGTCATTGAGAGAGTGGGGCTACAGGCACCCCGGCCTAGGTGACGGCCTCGAGCACTTGGAAACAGGCGGATTCATGGAAGTTCCGGGCGGCCCACAGTTGATCGGCGAGGTCGTGGCTGAGCAGAGCCTCCTCCCATCGCGCCACGCGGTTCGAGACTGCCATGTCTACCCTCGTTCGCAGGGGACTGCTGCTCGCTACCGGCACACTCCCACAGCATGTGCCGCAGCGTCGATCTGACTCCGTGCGCTTTAAACTGATCGAATGTAGAAAAGTGTGGGTAGCAGAGGCGAAGGATCCACTGGGTTCGGGTACGTGTGTATGTGTAGTTGTCTCCAGGCAAGGTCCTATTTCTTGTTAAGTTTGGCGTGGGGTGGTGGATATATGGGTAAGGTTCCAGAAACTTCGAGCATCTGGTGTTCTTTAACGTGCACTGACAGCGCCCAGTACGTGGGCCTCCAGCATTTCGCCTCCACCAAAATGCGAACGCTGCGGCCAGCCATGCACGATAGCCAATGCAGAATGTGACGAGCGCATATTGTACAGCTATAGCTGGTCGATGATTTTCTGAAAAAAAAAACTTTGCTGGTTTCAGCTGCAGATGCTCACGTTGTGTTCTGGCGTTCCAGCGTGTGAACTTAAAGTGTGCAATTCAGGTGGCACATGCATGTGTGTTGAAAATCTCTCATGTTTCTTGCATGTATTGAAATCGTGTGCGTGCTTTTAACGCGATAGCGCTAAAAAGCTTGTTTCGCAGAAATTCCGGCGTCGGCGGCGGCGTCGTTGGTTGTGAGCGAAAAATCATCATCTTATCCGTGACCGAAAAATCGAGACAGATGCAAATAAAATAAATAATAAAAATTTCCCGGCTCCGAAAGAGGATAGAACCCAGGCCGCCTGCGTGGTAGGCAGGTGTTCTACCACACAGCCATGCTGCTGCTTGGGATTACAGATAAAATAACTTCCTCTGCTTGGAAATACAGTGAAAATAACTTTCATGCTTTACAAACACACGCGTCCTGTATACAGGAGTCACAATACAACTTGTAATATCGCAGTAATATTGCGTGGTACAAGCATAAATTTTCATCGGGCGTCAGGAGATGTGAATATCATAACGACATTGTGGTTCAAAGCTGTCCACCCATTACACAAGGCACACACGTTACTGCACGTATTCCCTTAAGACCACGTAGTGGGTGCATCGCAAGCTCGAAAACATTTCCCGCATTTCCCGCGCATAATTGCCCATGGTTTAATGCATTCTACCCATTACATAGTATGCACTAAGTGATTGAAGTACGCACTTGGGACAGGATATCGCTATCGCGTTCAAGCCTTAAAGGCGAGGCTTAAGGGTCCCCAACAATTTTTAACCATGCACCCGAACTTTCGCAGGTGCCGTAGTAGCACTCGCTCACAGCTTGTCCAGTTTCATGCAAGCGCAGCCTCTCAAAATTTAGGCAATCTTAAAGCGGAGATTCTCGTCCGGACATTGTTGGCGATCTCCGAGTGTTGCTGGCAATTGATGCTGCTCACAAAAAAATTAGCATAGTCGGGGTATGCATCCGCAAGTAGGGCACTACAGCCTTAGCGACGGTTTAGTGCTTCTTACACAGTCGGCGTGACACATCTAGAGTATGTCAAAATAAAAAATATATGGAGTCCGTCGAGCCGGATTCGAACCAGCGACCTATGGATGTCCGCATCAGGCTTGCCTCTACAGTCCACCGCTCTACCAACTGAGCTATCGACGGCACGAACCCGATGCAGGCGCCGGCACAACCGGTTAGTGCCACGCGCTTGGAGGTCAACCTGTTAGCGGCGTGTCTTTTCAAAATTCAGCTCGATGCCTGCCACTGTAGGCTCTCAGAATTTGTGTTATTTTGAAAACGAACCTCTTGTTCGAATACCTCCACGTGTTGCTGGCAATAGCGGCCGCTTATAAACGTTTTTTGAAGTTTTTGGGGAATGCATCTGCATTATTCAACTAATCATTAGATCCTGACCTACGTTTAAGGTTTCTCTATACGGTCGGCGTGCCACATGTAGAGTACATAAAAATGAAAAGAAAAATTGTCGTCTGTCGAGCCGGACTTGAATCAACGACCTATGGTTCTTGAGCCGCTTTTTTCATTGTGATAGGGACATAGGTCGGCACTTTAAGGGAGTACTCACTCAAACTCACTCACCACAATTTTTTCAGCCTTCGCACTCACTCACGTTCACACTCACGTCCACTCACACTCATGAGTACTCACTCACGTTCACACTCACGACCACTCACACACATGAGTACTCACTCACGTTCACACTCACGACCACTCACACTCATGAGTACTCACTCGTACTCAACTCACCGCGTTCAAATGAGTGTGAGTGAGTGTGAGTTGAGTGCACTCATGAGTGAGTGTGCCGAGCTCCATAGGTCGGCACTTTAAGGGAGTACTGACTCAAACTCACTCACCACAATTTTTTCAGCCTTCGCACTCACTCACGTTCACACTCACGTCCACTCACACTCATGAGTACTCACTCATACTCGACTCACCACGTTCAAATGAGTGTGAGTGAGTGTGAATTGAGTGCACTCATGAGTGAGTATGCCGAGCTATGGATAGGGACGAGGACGAAAGCTGAGAAACAATGACACACAACCATTGTGTCTTATTGGGGGGTAGTAAGCTAAAGGGTGGTATCGGGGCTAATTGGTATTCCATTATTAAAGTGCTCAGCGCAAAAAGTAGTCACAGCACACAGAATACACGAGTACAAGCGCACACTTCCAAACTGAATTTAATTACATCCCAGTACCTCTCGCATGCTAAGCGAGCGCTCTATCATCTGAGCTGCACCCCCGATGGAGAATCGAAGCATATGTTCACAACCTGATCAGTGGTTGCGTGCCACCGGTGGCTGGAAAGAAAGGGCGCCGACGCGGTTGCAGACCGGTTCACTTGTACCAGCGCGTGTTTATTACGCATGTTGTTTCATTCTATCAATCAAATTAAGTGCGACAATTTACAACACCGAAATAAAACAAAAGTCGTGGAGGTGCTGGGTATCGATCCCAGTGAGCGCTCTACCATCTGAGCTACAAACCCCCCCCCCCCCCCTTTTTTTTTTTCTGTATTACTTTCACTTGAACATCATACAGTAATAATACAGTGCATAAGTAGCGGGGACAGAGGTAAGAAGCAGTATAGTTTACATAGCCATTATAATTCATTTATGCCCATAAGTGGCTCAAGTTTCCCGAGCCACTCTGGCACTGGGTTCCTAATTTTACAATCTTCAACAAAGTTCGAGATCATTTGGCGGAACTATTCACAAATAGGCATTGTATTGATATCGGCATGACGAACTGTCATGTACTTTTTCCAAATACTGTAGAGGCCGAGCAGCATAACAGCATCGTTAGGCACTCCGCCATCTTCTTCAATAACTGGTAACAACAGGATCCCGTAGGCATCTAGCGGTAGATCTTTTTTGATAGTTCCTTGCAGAATGTCCCAAAGATCACGCCTTCCCAACAATCCAGAAAGGCGTGTTCGATGGTTTCAGGCTTACGACAGAGGAAACAGTCCGGTTCCCCACGGTACAAACAGACCCCTCTCTTGCATCCATGTTTTAACTTCTAGAGTCCCTGTATGGAGCTTGAAGAAAAATGATTTTGAACTGGATGGTACAGCCATTTTTTTAACTCTTGCCAGTACATTTTGCCCATGTCCCGCAGGATACAAGCTCCTGCATGAGCGGTACCGGTAAAACAAGGTCGACAAGGTCCTTATAGAGTATTTTTCGTTTTACTCCCGCTAGATACTCGCTAGAAAAACGTGCCATTCGAAAATTTCATGCTCCAACAACTTCTTTTAAATAACCCTGAAGTGCCCCATGCACGTGATCCGAGGTGACAACGGCTGAAGGTAGAACTTTTCCAAGCCTCAGCTGAATAACTGCACGTAGAAACGGGTCTATTGTTTCTCGCAGAAACATAAAACGCGATGGAGAATCGAAGCATATGTTCACAACCTGATCAGTGATTCCATGCCACCAGTGGTTGAAAAAGAAGGACACCGACGCGGTTGCAGACCGGATCCCTTGTGCCGGCGAGCGTTTATTAGACGTGTTGTTTCATTCCATCAATCAAATTAAGTGCGACACGTGAAAACACCAAAATAAAAAAGAATGTCATGGAGGTGCTGGGTATCGATCCCAGTACCTCCCGCATGCTAAGCGAGCGCTCTACCATCTGAGCTACACCCCCGATGGAGAACCGAAGCATATGTTCACAATCTGATCAGTAATTCCGTGCCACCGGTGGCTGGAAAAGAAGGACACCGACGCGGTTGCAGACCGGATCCCTTGTGCCGGCGAGCGTTTATTAGACGTGTTGTTTCATTCTATCAATCAAATTAAGTGCGACACGTGAAAACACCCAAATAAAAAAGAATGTCATGGAGGTGCGGTGCTGGGTATCGATCCCAGTACCTCCCGCATGCTAAGCGAGCGCTCTTCCATCTGAGCTACACCCCCGATGGAGAACCGAAGCATATGTTCACAATCTGATCAGTGATTCCGCGCCACCGGTGGCTGGAAAAGAAGGACACCGACGCGGTTGCAGACCGGTTCCCTTGTGCCGGCGAGCGTTTATTAGACGTGTTGTTTCATTCTATCAATCAAATTAAGTGCGACACGTGAAAACACCCAAATAAAAAAATAATGTCATGGAGGTGCGGTGCTGGGTATCGATCCCAGTACCTCTCGCATGCTAAGCGAGCGCTCTACCATCTGAGCTACACCCCCGATGGAGAACCGAAGCATATGTTCACAATCTGATCAGTGATTCCGTGCCACCGGTGGCTGGAAAAGAAGGACACCGACGCGGTTGCAGACCGGTTCCCTTGTGCCGGCGAGCGTTTATTAGACGTGTTGTTTCATTCTATCAATCAAATTAAGTGCGACACGTGAAAACACCCAAATAAAAAAATAATGTCATGGAGGTGCGGTGCTGGGTATCGATCCCAGTACCTCTCGCATGCTAAGCGAGCGCTCTACCATCTGAGCTACACCCCCCGATGGAGAACCGAAGCATATGTTCACAATCTGATCAGTGATTCCGTGCCACCGGTGGCTGGAAAAGAAGGACACCGACGCGGTTGCAGACCGGTTCCCTTGTGCCGGCGAGCGTTTATTAGACGTGTTGTTTCATTCTATCAATCAAATTAAGTGCGACACGTGAAAACACCCAAATAAAAAAAGAATGTCATGGAGGTGCGGTGCTGGGTATCGATCCCAGTACCTCCCGCATGCTAAGCGAGCGCTCTACCATCTGAGCTACACCCCCCGATGGAGAACCGAAGCATATGTTCACAATCTGATCAGTGATTCCGTGCCACCGGTGGCTGGAAAAGAAGGACACCGACGCGGTTGCAGACCGGATCCCTTGTGCCGGCGAGCGTTTATTAGACGTGTTGTTTCATTCTATCAATCAAATTAAGTGCGACACGTGAAAACACCCAAAATAAAAAAAGAATGTCATGGAGGTGCGGTGCTGGGTATCGATCCCAGTACCTCCCGCATGCTAAGCGAGCGCTCTTACCATCTGAGCTACACCCCCGATGGAGAACCGACGCATATGTTCACAATCTGATCAGTGATTCCGCGCCACCGGTGGCTGGAAAAGAAGGACACCGACGCGGTTGCAGACCGGTTCCCTTGTGCCGGCGAGCGTTTATTAGACGTGTTGTTTCATTCTATCAATCAAATTAAGTGCGACACGTGAAAACACCCAAATAAAAAAATAATGTCATGGAGGTGCGGTGCTGGGTATCGATCCCAGTACCTCTCGCATGCTAAGCGAGCGCTCTACCATCTGAGCTACACCCCCCGATGGAGAACCGAAGCATATGTTCACAATCTGATCAGTGATTCCGTGCCACCGGTGGCTGGAAAAGAAGGACACCGACGCGGTTGCAGACCGGTTCCCTTGTGCCGGCGAGCGTTTATTAGACGTGTTGTTTCATTCTATCAATCAAATTAAGTGCGACACGTGAAAACACCCAAATAAAAAAATAATGTCATGGAGGTGCGGTGCTGGGTATCGATCCCAGTACCTCTCGCATGCTAAGCGAGCGCTCTACCATCTGAGCTACACCCCCGATGGAGAACCGAAGCATATGTTCACAATCTGATCAGTGATTCCGTGCCACCGGTGGCTGGAAAAGAAGGACACCGACGCGGTTGCAGACCGGTTCCCTTGTGCCGGCGAGCGTTTATTAGACGTGTTGTTTCATTCTATCAATCAAATTAAGTGCGACACGTGAAAACACCAAAATAAAAAAAGTGTCATGGAGGTGCTGGGTATTGATCCCAGTACCTCTCGCATGCTAAGCGAGCGCTCTACCATCTGAGCTACACCCCCGATGGAGAACCGAAGTATATGTTTACAATCTGATCAGTGATTGCGTGCCACCGGTGGCTGGGAAAGAAGGACACCGACGCGGTTGCAGAGCGGTTCCCTTGTGCCGGCGAGCGTTTATTAGACGTGTTGTTTCATTCTATCAATCAAATTAAGTGCGACACGTGAAAATCACCAAAATAAAAAGGAATGTCATGGAGGTGCTGGGTATCGATCCCAGTACCTCTCGCATGCTAAGCGAGCGCTCTACCATCTGAGCTACACCCCCGATGGAGAACCGAAGCATATGTTCACAATCTGATCAGTGATTCCGTGCCACCGGTGGCTGGAAAAGAAGGACACCGACGCGGTTGCAGACCGGTTCCCTTGTGCCGGCGAGCGTTTATTAGACGTGTTGTTTCATTCTATCAATCAAATTAAGTGCGACACGTGAAAACACCAAAATAAAAAAAATGTCATGGAGGTGCTGGGTATCGATCCCAGTACCTCTCGCATGCTAAGCGAGCGCTCTACCATCTGAGCTACACCCCCGATGGAGAACCGGAGCATATGTTTACAATCTGCTCAGTGATTGCGTGCCACCGGTGGCTGGAAAAGAAGGACACCGACGCGGTTGCAGACCGGTTCCCTTGTGCCGGCGAGCGTTTATTACGCGTGTTGTTTCATTCTATCAATCAAATTAAGTGCGACACGTGACAACACCGAAACAAAATCAAAGTCGTGGAGGTGCTGGGTATCGATCCCAGTACCTCCCAGTAGATCCCAACATTCTAGGAACACATGGCCAGTTGTTTCGTCCCGTTTACATATGTCACACTGTATACCCCAGGGAAGAAAAAAACCTCTTTCGGCCATCCAGCTCTTCACTGTCAGCGTGCCAGTGTGCAAGCGAAAGAAGAAAGTTTTAACACCTGGTGGTGCGGGCATCCTTTTTACTCGCTTAGCACATCTTTTCCCTTTGTTGTAGTATACTTAGTTCTATAGAGTGGCATAGGTAATACCATTTCACAGAGGTCTCTGTACAACTTTTTCCTATTCACATTACTTAAATAGCTCACCGAAAAACGAGAAAACAAAAAGCGTGCTGACATAACAACTTTTTTTAGGTAACCGCGAATGCTTCCGTGGATTTGCTCAGTCGAAACAAGGAATTCAGGCAACGCCTGACTTAACCGCAGCTGGCACACTGTCCGCAGGAAGGGATCCCTTCAGAACATAAATCGATTAACTATTTGTCGCAAATACAAATGGCCTAAACCAAGCCCACCATCACGGACTCGCATAAACAAATTTGTTCTGCTAGTTCGCTCCCAGGTGGAGCCCCAAATAAACACTGCGAATATGCGATGGAGCTTTTGGACATTCATTCTTCAACAGTGCATGACGTACCACAGTTTACTTAAGAAAAATAAGTTGCATACTGTAGCTTTAGCGAAGACTGACAGGTTCCAGCCATTCCAGTTATTGGCTTTTTCTCGTAGTTTATCAGTTTCCTCGTGCGAGTGTGGTTCACTGTCAATGTAATTGCCCAGGCGTACTCCCAAATACCTAACTGGAGTGGTAACAAAGCTTAAGTTGGCGAAAGTGTCTGGGGTAGACGGCCAGTCACCGTGCCAGAATCCGAGACTGTCCGCCTCGGTGGATCAGTGGTTAGGGTGCTCGGCTGCTGACCCGAAGGTCGCGGGTTCGATCCCGGCCGTGGCGGTCGCATTTCGATGGAGGCGAAATGGTAGAGGCCCGTGTACTGTGCGATGTCAGTGCACGTTAAAGAACACCAGATGGTCAAAATTTCCGGAGTCCTCCACTACGGCGTCTCTCATAATCATATCGTGGTTTTGGGACGTTAAACCCCACATATTATTATTATTATTAATCCGAGACTCTTTCCCTAGTTCACGGCACTTCCACTGGCAGTACAAAAGGTCTTGACCGTTTGAGCAACTTGCAGGATACTGTCGTAGTCTGTACAAAAAGCGGCAATGTCATCGCCGTATGCCAGCAAACGCACTTCTACTTGTAATTTAAAGCCCCGTATCTGCTCGCTCTTTATAATGCATTGGCAAAATGATTCTACATACAGACCAAAAAGTAGTGCCGATAGAGGGCACCCTTGACGCAGAGATTGTCGCACTGGTATACGCTCACTGACCACTTTATTGACTATTAACTGGGTAGTGCACGACCTATACGCGATAGCGACTCCATCTCTAATAACATGGCCTACATTAACATGGTCTAGCACACAAAAGAACATCATGGGGAACCCTATCAAACGCTCTCTCGAAGTCTATTTGTAGCATAGCTACTCCAGCGCCCGTCACATCACAGCATTCCAAGATATAACGGGCGACGCCGGTGTTCGGATTAATCGAGCGTCATTTGATGCCACATGTCTGGTGTGGTCCTACTATCTCCGTGATTACAGTTTGAAGTCTTTGAGCTAATACTTTCATGAAAATTTTGTAATCACTATTAGTTAGGCTTATAGGCCGATAAGCAGCTACGTGACGCAATTTTACGGGATCGTCGGTTTTAGGTATTAGTATCGCGTGCGCTGTAGTGAAGGAGGGGGGTATAAACTTTCTATCGTAAGCTTCATTGTAAATATTCGTCAGAATCGGTGACAGGGCGTTCTTGAAAGTTTTATAAAAATAAGTACCGAGGCCATCCGGGCCCGGTGATATTCCAGAAGTCATGTTCTCTATCGCACAGTTTACCTCGCCAACGGTGATAGGCTGCTCCAAAAGTTCTTTCGTCTCGTTATCCAGTCGTGCCATCAAGGCAAGGAACTCCCTTTTGAAAAGATCGATGTCGACCACGCTTCTAGCGAACAATGCACTATAGTACTCCAAAAACGTTTTTACAATTTCGTCAGTTTCTTTAGTGACTACGCCGTCGCTTTCAATTTCTACGATTTGTTTCTATTGCGCATGCCACTTTTCCGAACCCAACGCTCTTTTCGTCGGCGTTTCCCCGCTTATGAGCCTCTCAGCTCTTGCTCGAACCAACGCCTCCTCTATTTTTTCAATGCCAGCCAAATGCGCCCGTTCCAGCCGTTCACCACCCCCTCCTCTACCCTTTCCTACTCTCACCCATCGTCTAGCATTCGCGTGTGCTTTGCGGTCATGGGGGAGAGCACCCGCCATGCAGTGCCTCACGACGGAAATCATATGAAGTAATTTTTTGTTCAGTTGTGTGCAGATCAGTGGGGCGGCGTCTTGAATCCCTCGTGTTCACTGTGTTGGCTGTCACGCTGGCTCTGTAAGAGTCACGGTGTTTTGAGATAGCGCGTCTCCGTTCGTGGCGCTATGCGGGCAACCAATGGGGACGCCTCACTGCGACGCTGCAGTGCATGCGCTGCCTTTAAGAGGTGCCTCACGAGCGCTGTGAGGCGGCGGCGGCATTGCTTCGAGCTACAAAGAAGGAGCACGATGAAACAAATCGGACAGACGCATGATATTGGAGAGGGAAAACGCGTCTATCGCATCTCCGTGCGAAAGCGCTCGGACGCATGTGTGACGCAAGCAGCCCTACCCAACATGTGGCTCGCATCACGACCACTGCCTGAACTAAGGCGCACCGGCGGCTCCCATTGAGGGGCGAGCATTTGCACTGGAATTGAATAAAATAGAGGAGGCGTTGCTCGAACTAAGGCGCCGCGGTATCGCTCGGTATCGATAAATTCTAGCTTGCGTTTCACTGTCTTGATATCCTCGATGAATTCGCCAGGTCTGCGTGATTCCTGAGCGATAAGCAACTGCAGGTTCGAACGAAGTGTTTTTTCCTGAGCTCTAGCCTCTCTAGCTATGGGCGCTAGATCGTTCCAGTGCCTTTATTTTAATCTGGTTTTTGAAGTATTCCCATCTTTCCGCCATGGGTAATTTACTGTTCATTTTCAGTGTTTTAATTATCACGTGGCGGCCTCCCGCGCCGGCCTCGGTAACTAAGCAGCCCACGAAGCTCAAATCAGCCAATGACCGTGAATTTGGGTATATGACCCGGTCATTCGGATATATCGCATCATTTGTAGAAAGAAGAGGGAACGATTTCTAACTGACTTTGAGAATTAATTGTAAATTCCCATTGTCACGTGCTGCGCCATAATTTTTGGCTCGCGTGTTCTCGGGTGCCTCGGCTACCGATCGGCAGCGCTTTCTGATCATGCTGAAAAAGCAGCATCTCAAGTAGGCTGTCTTCTAGACAGCGCTGGTTTGGCCTGAACGCAAGACTAGCAAAGTGACTGGCTGCCCGGAAAATTAGGCTTTTCAGCGATCACGCTGAAAAGCCTGGCGTTCGAAAAAAAAGAAAAAGTGCTGAAGGTCTTGACGCACGCGTGACGTAGCTCCATCCCTCCCTGCTTAGCTTCAACGCACTCGTCGGGACGAGAGGAGAGAGAAAGCAGCTACAGCGTGCGACAAATCTCTCTAACTCCCCTCGCACTTGAGGGAACATTTTTTTTTTTTGCGGCGCTCAATTCGCGAGGCAGCAAGCCACTTTAATGAGAGCATTCAATGGTTTCTTAAAAAATTGCTGCAAGGCCCACGCATTCAACAAATCAACCTTCTAAGCCAGGGGTCTCAAACTCTCCTCCGCCAACGGGCCGCAGTCGCGCAATTTTAGTCCCTTAAGGGCCGGGTCAGTGTGATGCAGGTAGGAGCGGGGGGGGGGGGGGGGGGGGTGAGGTTGTAGCACAAATTGCGAGAAAACGCTGTCATTTGAAAGAAACCTTTCCTATATCTCATATATCTCATATACAGGTCATTTCTGTGGGAGATTTGGTGCCAGGATTCCAACATGTCGATACCGATCTCCAATATCAGGACGCCGATTGTAGAATATAATTTTCGTTTCATGTTCAAAACAAGGGGAACACGTGAGATGCCTCGCTGAGACAATGCCTTAAACCAATCAGGTCTGTGTAGCTCACGAACATACTTAATAAGAAAAAAAAGTGGGCGAAGACACTAATATGCGGGACGCGGGCCGCAACCGAGAGCCTCGCGGGCCGCATGCGGCCCGCGGGCCGCGTGTTTGAGACCCCTGTTCTAAGCGAAAGAGATCTTGCGTGTCAAATATATACTTTTTCTCAATTCACTGGTGTCCTTTAGCGATTCGAGCGATATGCTTTACTTGCCAGCTAAAATTGACAATGCTATGATGCACTCTTTTCGCGAAGTGCTAGCACCCCCAAAATAAAAAAAAAAAGCATTCCAGTATCTCCATTCTTTCATCTGTATTCCTGTATCTCTATTACCGGATACTTTTTTAGTCTTTGCGCAAATGTATCTCAGAAATATCCTGTCAAGCCAAAGACAAATGTATCCCAGTATCTGTATTTTTTACTTCCGGCACATTCATTTCAATATGCGTATTCCAAAATACATTTCTGGGTGTCTCGGCCCAACCCTGAGCGCTGCCTGGATATGTAATGCGGTCCTCCAAGAACGGGTTACTGCCAAGGACCTCATTTCTTTTACCTTTTGGGTTGATTGGCCGGATGTCTCGTTGACGATGACCGGATGATCTCGGCTGATTGCCCGTATGTGCTCGTTGAGAACCCAGCATGTCTCGCTTGAAGTGCCCGGATAACAGCGCTGGCATTTGAGACAAGGTTACATGATCGCCGCCGTCGACTTGAGATAAGAGCATTTCATGCTTAAAATAAATTGGCAGATGACTAACCCAATCGAGGTGAAATTGAAGTAATAAGACAAGTGTTCAGCTTTGTAGCCCTGTATGAAGGCTGTCGCTTCATATATCTTACCTAATTAGGATTTGTTTTTCCTTTTTAAAAATTTCTTATTAATTGTTGTATTGTAATGCATTATTTTTTGACGTTTTTCTTACCTGAAATTTTCTCTGTTTAGATCTCTTGTTTTTCTTGATGTATGCTTTGGTCAGAAATGAACGTGGGGCATCAAACATTAACCCACATTACAGTCTGTGGGTGATAGCGGCTTGCAAACACATTGTCTTACAAATGGTCGCTGAAGAGTTGTTAAATACCGAGTTCAATATGACGAAGAACAACTGGAACACTCAGACGCAAATATTCAACTGATTTTTAGCTGGTTTTAACAAGCACTACCAAGCTCCGGCTGGAAGCCAACGGGTAGCCAACTGGTTCCATTGGGTCCCTCGCAGGACCCACTTCAGTATGGAAATGAAACCAACCGGAACTAGGTTCTCTGCAAATAAAACAACCTGGAACAAGTCGGTCCGAAAACCAGCTAAAGCCAGTTGGTCTGAAACTGAATTAAATCAAATGACTTCAAGCCACGGCGTACGTACTGGCTTATTTAGCAGGAACCTTTTTTTTTAGGGGGGGGGGAGCAGAACCAGCTGCTCCCCATTCTAACAGAACCCAGAATTAAATGTGTAATTTATGCGATTGAACTGCAAGAAATTAGCGTTTGCAGGTCGTCTCCAAGTGCGGAAGTCGGTCATGCATTGTAACAAGAGGTATATTCCTGTATTTTGGAAACCTGTATTCCTGTATTTTGGAGTTACAATACCTGCGCATGAGCTGACGGGTGATAAATTCATTTAGTTTTTTTCCTAGTGCGATATGATTCTCATGCATGATTAGCGGCTCAAAAGAGAATAAAAATGTTGACGAAGAATTCTTTGTGCTCTCACACTTGTTAGTTGCAGCTGTGTGCAAAAAAGTGTATAAGAACCACTTGGTACCCAAAAATAAACCATTTGTTGAAAGTGTATGTGTATGTCTCCGTGTTACTTCTTGTGGCCCGTTTCCTTGCGCTACCATTGTTATTAAAGTATGCCGTACCACCAGGCCCGCCTTGCAACTTTACTCACCAACGCGGGACTTACAGTCAGTTTACATTTCTTTCACCAAAGGTTCTTTGCCTTGTGGTTAAAAATTGGAACAATTTCTTAAACCATACTTTGCACTAGGTTCGGTTGCAAGTCAAAATTTTCAGTTCTGCTGATAAAGTATGCAGACCGAACTGTGTGCATCCCCAAATGCACAGTATGTGTTCTCAAACCGACCCATTCAGAATATACCCTGAGCCATTGGCACTTGTTTCATACCCTGTGCCATAGGCACCGTCCACTGACCAGAGGGAGCTGCGTTCCTCGCATTGCCCCGTCCCAAGTTCGCTGACATTGGCCGTTAGGGGCACGCAGAAAACAGACGCGAGCACGCGTCCCCCGTGTAACCCGGCCACAATCCGCCCACTCATGCAGGGAGGGAGACGCGCTCGTCGCGTTCCATTCTGACCGACACCGTCTCATAATTGCTTTTTTTTATCCGCTAGGCTTTGCGTTCTGGCGCTGCAGTCACACAGCAAAACTCGACTGCACGGTGCCTATTGGGTTTATACCCTGTGCCACTGGCACTTGTGTCATTGGTATTTCTTGGCAACGGTCCAAGTTAAAACCAGAAGAAAACAAGTTCCAGCTGGGGCGAGCTGGCACCTGGTTTTCAGCTGGAACCAGCTAGCATCTCGTCCCAGCTGGGAATTATTTCATAACCCAGTTCTACTGGTTCCAGCTGGAACTAGTTTGAAGCAGTTCGAATTTTTAACGGCGAAACTGTTCCAGCTAGGCTTAAAATGTCTGTCTTGACCCTAAACTGTAATAAATGTTAACCGGCACGCGCTCTCTTCTTCCTCTTCTGCTTCGCTCTCAGAACACGTGTGCCAGTTTGTCCGGCCTATAGCAAGAAGGTGAGAGAAAGAAAGTCAGAGAGAAAGAAGCGGAAGAAATGAAAATAAAATCTTGGCGAAACAAAAATAGCTCATGAGGCGGTGGGATTCGAACCACCGTACCCACGATCTGAAGGCGAGCGTCTTAACCACCCGGCTATCCAGGCACGCCGACGAAATATAGCATAGCCCTCTATAGTATCGTATAAAAAGGGGAGTAGGAAAGAGAAGTGAGTGAGGAGAGAAAGGAGGAGGGAAGAGTAAAGCATGACATATAAAGAATAACAAAGAAAGAAATACAAGAAAAATGCAGAAATAGAAACAAAGAACGATAGATAGATAGATAGATAGATAGATAGATAGATAGATAGATAGATAGATAGATAGATAGATAGATAGATAGATAGATAGATAGATAGATAGATAGATAGATAGATAGATAGATAGATAGATAGATAGATAGATAGATAGATAGATAAACTTCATTTAAGAATAAGCCATTCTGTTGTGGAAATCTTAGTCGAGGGCCCCACTGACTTTAGCTGCCCGTTCAACATAGGTGATCAGCGCTTGCTGGTCGGCCAGGTCAGAGCTGGACAGTCGCGCCTCCCACTGCTCCATTGTGTGTGTTGGTGTCATTTCTGTGTGTGTCAGGTGTGGGGGGATGCTTTGAGCAGCCCCAGCTAATGTGATAAAGTGTAAGACTTCCTTCCCACCAGGGGCAGGAACTTCGACAGCGCGTTGGGAACATGGCGTGTAATCTTTTTAAGTGATGATAAGCCCCAGTTTGAATTATTCTCCAGTTGATGGCCTCCTCTCCTGTTAGGTGTTTTTGAGGAGATGGTGTAACATTGAAATATGGCAATGGAACTGCCGCTCGTTTCACAGCAAAACGGCAGCACTCCACAATTTCATTCAAAACTCTACAGCCACTCCAGACGCATTTTGCTTACAGGAGGTGGGTACAAAACCCACTAAATTACGCCACTATTACGACATAGAAAGAGAACGAAATAAAAAGAACAGAGACAGAAAAGACAGAAAAAACAAATAGAAGACAGAAAAAGAAAAAAAGAGGGAGAAATAAAGTGAGAACTAAAGAGAGCAAAGAAGGCCGCCCAGCTCCACACTTCCTTCAAGCTTGGTACCACTAATGCGAAGCTGCCCATCTGCTCTGCTATATCTTTAGCATTGCACCTCCAGTCCAAGCTAAGCGATTTTTTTTTCACTTGGTCAGGGTAAGTGGCATGCTAGTATTATTAGAAGATATCTTTAGATGAGCTACTGCAATGTCTCAATTTCCAGGTTGTAACCAGCATCTTTTTTCGAGGGGGAGAGTATCTGACCCACTTTTTTGTATGGTCGTGCGTGTGACATAAATTCCAGATTTTTTGGAGGGCTTTGAACCCCCCCCCTTACCTTGCCCGCGCCACTATTGAACTTATACACAGAGATCCATATGCGTGCAAATTCTACAATACATCCAAGATGTACGCATCTCTTTTCGTTAAAACAGAACCAACTTTTAAACGTTGGGACATGTATCGCCAGCTCAGAGAGCAGAAACTGCACACAAGACAAATGTAAAAATCTCAAAACCTTTATTTCAACTGCAACAGTGTATGTACTTACAGAGTTTCAACGCGGTTAAACTCAATCTACAATTACACTGGTAACCGCGCATGAGGAATGTGTTCAAGTCTTTTACAACCTAAAAAGGGGCACAAAGAAACGAAGAGGACAAAAAGGTCTACATATTTCTCTAGGTCACTCGTCACTCACACAGACAACAGAGTATGCACGTCTTTGAGTGCACACGTACACTGGGCCGACCCTGGCCATCCGAGGGCTGCACATGCGCAACGAGCACAGCAGCGTCAACACGCAGAGCCGATAGAGACACATCGCGGTTATACAAAAATAGAAAAATACTCCGTCTCCCGCACCTTCTAAGGCACCTGCGTTGTCTTTTGCATATTCATTATTTGAGACACATGCGATCGCATATACACGGCAGGCGTAGCGCAGTTGGCTGCTAGTGGCTGAAGCTGTCTTTCGGCATTTTTTTATTGCTGTAGTAGCAACACAGAACTGGATAATCAACTCCAAACCTATTTTGGGATCACCCCTACCTTTACAACTATCTTAATTAATGACGATGAAAGAGCCTAAAATGATTATTGAAGTCTGAACTACCTATTTCTGAATATTAAGCAAAATTTAACAGGGTATACCAATCCAAAATACTAAAATATATATATCAGCTACTCGAACTGTAAGAACTTGGCCTCATTTGACTTTTTGATGTCATAATACCCATCAAATCTTAATTGTTGCGAAATGTTCAAAATACGGGGCTCACACCATCAAAATGTTGAAGTATACTCCTCTGTAGTTCCGCGATAAGAAACGTGATGCCCATAAGCATTAAATAATGCGGTCACATATCGTAATTATTTGTGCATAGCAACTCCTACGAATACAGGTAAGTACACCAATTTTACGTATGCAGAACTGTCGTGCTCATACAAGCTCTTCCGCAGGCTGCATGCCACTCCCACAACGACCTGCATGCTGCTCCTCAGCCTCATAGCTTGCCTCAAGACATAGGCCCGTTATTAAAAACACGCGTATTCACAAATACTCAGCTCTGAAATGCAGCAAGTGCAGCTTTCAGCCACTGGCCACCACTGCGCCACGCCAAGTATTGTAATAGAACGAAACGAAGTACACCATAGCAGCCTTGTACAATAGACACCACATATACGAGACCCGCACCTCTTCTATACAGCTGCACCAGCATTAGGTGACAATTTGCAAACGAACATGGACAATTTAAACTCTGATAGAATTGAGACACAGCTACCAGTTAACTGTTCTCCTTAATTTCTGAAGACTAAGAAGCACACAATTTATCACCAGCCCTGTTTCAAAACATAAAACGCATTCTGAATGATGATACTCATTGTCCTCATTCGCGACCAAGGAGCAGGTAATGTCAGCCATGTTTGCAATTAGGTAATTAAAATTTTTGCAGTTTATTATGGAAGAGCCATGGGACCTTATCGAGCTCTCTTCACATATTTATTGTGTACCGATGCGCTATAAAGAAAGAACTAGCCACTCCTACACCTCATGGACATCTGCTGTTATATGGCCTTCTTTGTAGGAAGTCGTACACTAATTATCTGCTCCTTGCTTCCCTAGAAAGTGACTACCAGTTCGAAAATAACGTTTCTGGTCCCTTCAAGTTAAACAAAAGTCACCTCCACAAGCACGGCATCTAAGGTGAACACCAGACAGCTGCTATAATGGTGCACAATGTCAAATAGAGGATGCGGCAGTGTACAACTCCACATTACAGGTAAGCCACCACATAGGCTTGCCTGTAGGGTGAATACTAAATATGCTTGTAATGAAAATTTAAACCTGAGCAGAATTAGAATCAGACAGATATGCCCAGGCGAATGTGGTCAGTAAAACAATGCTTAAAAAATTTTGAAATTCATACAGTTGATTATATCAGGTGGGCCCGGTTCCTCAGTTCCTGCCCTCGAAAATATTACATATGCCCCAAAGCTAGATTAGGCCATGCTGCAGAGAGCAGTTATATAAATCAAATGATGGATATTTGCATGGGATCATATAGCACAGCTCTACAGTAACACGGTATCCAAGTATTGTAGAACAGCACAATTTCATGACCACAACAGATGCCCAAATCACAGCAACACAAGAAAGTCTATGGTTATCCCATCAATTTCGCAAATATTCGGCGAATTCACACTGAGGTGAAAAGCAAGCAGACCACACCCTTCTCGAATACAAAGACAGGTCTGATGTGTATACCTAGAGCATGTGATGTAGCAAGAAACAAAACTATTGCGAAAAAACTTGCAATGGTGTTCTTTTTTTACATATATCTGTAAAACTAGTCACTGCGTGTTCACTGATAGCAGCCACATGAACATCCCTGTAACCAAGAGTAACAATACTCTGGACACAGAAGCACCTTCCTAGGAAAAGCGCGAGCACTCTTAACCAAAAGCATTTTACGGAAGCGGCATTTTTACAAATCACTGCGACCTCAACAAAAAAGGTAAGTGTCCAGGTTGCCAGATCTAATGCCAGTGCATCAACACCGTAAGCATGAGGTGCGATTCTGCCAAGGTCTTGCAGCATTTGGCTGCGTTACATGTGCGAGTTCACGGGCCTGCTTCGCGATATGACATTATGCGCTATGTACAAACAGCCATGAGTAGCGGACAGATAACGCCACACACTTTCAATCTATCACCACAGAGAACAGTTTTGTGTGAAGTACTTCTGGACACCCACTAGACAGCAGCGGGCTAATTGAGAAGACAATAAAAAAACAAGAAAACACGGAGTGACAACTAAATGGTGGTGAAGGAGCATCTTTCCTTCCCACGTCTCCCGTTGCCAGGACCTTCAAACCAGTGTCACCACTATTCTTGGGCTAATGCAGCGCTACACCCGCGAAGGAAGCGCGGGAGGATGTTAGATCGCGTAGTAGCTGTGCACCCTTACCCACGATATTTACAAGCAAGCACCGAGAACAACCATATCACAAACGCACAGCTATTGGAGAAAGTAACTCAAGTGCTTATAAGGCTGCCGCGTGAATTAAGTCATAACGCACCGCATATTAAAAAAATCAAGCCAAACATTAGCACTATAATTTTGGGAAACAGTGCCTATTGCAAAACCAATATGAACACAATCCCAAGGTGCTAACAGAGGTGAGTGTACTTGATGTGCCAAACCTTCAAAATAAATTGAGTTTCACAAGCGATACTTGATGTGATGTCATGAGCTTGAAAAATCGTGAAGCAGAAATAAGAAAAAGACACTGTCCCGCAGACGTCTACCAGTGTAACCCCATGTTATAATATTCCACCCTGAATAAATGTAACCAATACGCAGTACATGCTTAAAATACTCTCTGACATCTCTTAATCTTTCTAAAACGTACTTTCAAAAGCAGCTTATGTACAGGTGCAGAGAAAACGTGAGAACGTCCCCGCGTGCATTACTGCTGTTGCAGAACAGACAGCATGTTTGAGCATTTGGAACAGTCTGCGTTGGACAATGTGAGCCAGATTACGTCCAGCTACGAGTAGCTGCAGTGCGAAGTTTGAAAGTATCTTCACATTTTCGCAACAACAAAATGTACATACTCCACTCTCAACAGGGTGTCGTTCAGTGCCATGAAAAAGCCTCTACATTGGGTAATGTGACTGATGTTCAGCTTGAAAGCATTCAGAAATAAAAGTCTGAATAATGCTTCAATTGAGTCAGTGTGATCAGCACAAAATGAGTACCTTGCTAAGCAGGCATACAAGTCCATTTCATTGGCAGAGGTACACCGTGGTACTAACTGCAGAATGCATTAGCGGTTATCAGTCAAGATATTTCTACATTTCGAAGCGTTTTAAAAGTTGCAGCGTTAAATTTTTTTAAATCAAAAAGTACAAATGAAAACAAAGAAAGATTTTATTACAAAATTTTTATGTTTGAGTGCATATTTTCGCCCATCCTTCGCATTGATATCCCACAAGTTGCTTGTTACTTTGCACAATGTTCCATCACAAGAAATATTTGCTTATTGCTGTAGGCATGAACCGGTCTTGCGTTAGGTTCGCTCGTTTCTTACAAAAGGATCCGATCCCTTGTACTGATTTTGTTCTACTGCACTATAGAAAATAACGCTCATTCTTTACTCTCTTAGTGCCAAAAGAATGCATCTGTAATCCCCACTAAGCATGCCCACTGAGAACGCTCCTTTTATATGCCTTCTTAATCACCTATAGTGACTAAGCAAAATGCATTCAATTACAAAAGTTATGAGGTAATGCAGTAGTGCCAAGCATGTAGTTACAGACAGTGGGACTTTCCTACATGACCTCCAGCAGAATGCTTGTTGATTTCGTTTTCTTTATGTAGTAAACACCATATTTACTTAATCCTTCCAATGTTTCGTGTCACCAACTTATAACATCACTGCATAAAGCAGAATCATCCTGAATCTTAATTTATAGGATGCATACGTAGTGGCATTTGTAAAAAATGCTGGCTATAGTGTACAGCAATTCAGTAGTCATTTGTGATCAAACAGCGGTAGCGGTTGGGCGATACAGAACACGTATGTGATCAATCTGTGCAAAAGCGAGACAAGGAGATTAAAAAGAAATCAGTACAAGTGCAATTTAGAAACAACCCAGCTGAAACCTTCTACATCAATAATTAAAGTCTACTTGGGGCAGTTTAGATGTTTGTGATCTTACAGCAATTGCATAGCATTAGAGATAATTTATGCAGTGCACCAAATGTAAGGAGCTCATGCAAACAGCTAGAACACGTCTTTTGTGTCGGCTTCATCAAGGTGAATGTGCCCTGAATGTGTCTGTATTTCTGGCAAACAGTGATGCATAATGCTATTGCATATTGGAGAAAGTGACTGCTAATTTAGTTATTGCTATTGAGATTTGTAGTGGCAATCTTATTTTGCATATGAGCCAACCTAAGTGTATGTGAGCATTGTTCTTTAAAAAACAGAGTGGTATTATATTTTTTCATGACCAGTTTTGATTTTCGAGTACGATCACTTTTGAGCATTTAGGTGCGCCGCTGCCATGGTTAAATCTAACAGCAGCATATTGCAAAACGGGTCAGATTACTTTGGGATGCCTTAAGTACAGTTATCTTCATTCTCGATTGCCCCCACTAAGTAGTTCATCTCTGGGTCATAGGGTTGAAGAATGAAGTCACGACTCAATGCATTCATTGAAGGGTGCCCAAGTTTCGACTATGTCAAGGAGATAGTTGGTGTCTAAAAAACTGCAATGAGATCCTCTGGAGAGTTCACAGAGTTTCAGTGCACACGAAAAAATATATTGTAATCAGTTGTACAGCATAGTTCTGGTGTAGGGTGCGAATTACATATCAACTGGCAGCATTACATCATTACAGTGAATTTGGGAATGATAATGGAAAGCTGAGCTTTTTATCATTGGCAGGGAAGATTTCTGAGTTTCTTCTTGCATTAAATTACTGCAAGTCAATAGCTGAAAAGTAACGGCCTCAGCTGGAAATCAAAAGCAGCAAACTACAACCGACCAACACTCCACCACTGATCCGGCGTGCGTCCTCAATCATCTTTTATATCAGCTGAACCCGAGAGTTACGATGCTAATTGACGCTGAAATTCGCAGTACCGATCGTTCCCATGTACTGAATAATCTTTATACCAGTCAAACCTGATAGTTAAAGTGCTTATTCACACTCACGTGATCGGTTTTGTGCAAATGTGCATGCATGAAATACTGAAATGACCTTGCTGATAAGGTTTAGCGTCATCTGCCCAGCTTAGGGGTCTGGTACGACAAAAATGCAGTGCCTATGACTGTTATGTACAAAGTTAAGGTTACTAGAAAAGCCAAGCGCAGCATTGAATTAGTCTCGGTTGCATCAGCGCCTGTTCTCATTCCTAAACTGTGAGCAATGCGTTGAAACTTGTTTGAGTCGTTGGCAGGCGGCTCTTCATGAACATAGCAAGGACGGAAGACCCCGAGAAGTTGATAAAAAGAGAAAAAACTACAAGAACAAGACAAGGAATGTTCACCCAATAAGCAGGAAGCCTCAAACATAGACCTCAAGAAATGTTGTTAAGTAGGAGTGCAAATGTAGGCTGACCTCATGTGATGAAGAAAGTGCCACTCAAATTGAGAAATAGTAAATGTTACCGAGACAAAGTGTGCACACCTTGTTGTTAGATGTTACAAAGTGGTCAAATGCAATTGACCGCATGGAAATATCGCGATGTCATTATTGTCACAGCCAAATGTCAGTTAATTTCCATCTGAAACATTTACAACAATTACGCATCCAAGAATAAAGAAACCAGAAAATATAGATGACTAAGGCTACTTTGCAACGCTAACGCAGTTAGATGTCGCAACAAGTAAGTCATGGTCCTACGGCAAATGTAGCAGCACATTGAAGGAGAGTAATTGGTCTCAGTAGATCTATATTCCCTGTGGTAAAAAACCAAGCGCAAGGTTCGAAACGTGAGTATTCGTAAAACAGTGATCTTGATATATAAAGCTTTCAAATTTGCATGAGTAGTTAGAGTTGCCAGGCCAAATTATTGCTACAGTTAATGTAATGCAGTTGATGCAGAATAAGCGACATTATGTCTAAAGTTTCTTTACCATTAAGTAAAAAAGAAAGAAAAGCATAGGTCAGGAAAAGCAACTATTTAAAGCTCTCAAAAATCGCTGCATTGTTACTTGAGAGCCTCACCGAAGAGCTCTAATTTGGTGGATTAAAGAATAGTGCTTTTATAAAAGCATGCAAATTAAGCAGCAGCCATTGGTTGGCCCTAATGTGCACTTTCAAATTTCATTGTAGTATGTACCATGTTGCTTTGTATTTTGCTGTCTTCTTTCTTTTACCCTAAGTGCTGGAATAAATGTATATAAATGCGGTAATGGTGAGTCAGCTCGATATCGCAGCTGCATGCGAATTAGATACAAGGGAGAAAGCTTCTCTGTACCACATTTACATTTAGCATACACAGTGCTGCGTAGAATGAAGAACGAGGCAACTTTATATTTTTGAAAATTTCATGTTTTCGTAGCAACTTCAACCGTTTCTGCTTGCACTGTCAAAACACGACACGATTGTCGTGTAAACGTGTACATACTATAGTAAACGTGTGCATACTATATTGCACAAAGTACACTGAAGTGCATTGCTCCATCGAAATGCATCTTTGATGTGAGTCTTGCGAGTATGTCTTTAATTTGCAAAGGTTTGCTGAGGATTTTATGAATATGTTCTGAAGTATTATTTGGAATATAAGAGTTTCAAAAGAGGTGTGACATGGCACTAAATTACGGTGACTATTTATGGAGGACCAAGATCTTGAATATATTTCTAGGCAATTTAATGTCACTGCAATAAACTGTGATAGTGACTAAATCATTACAGTGAAGTAAACGTAAAGTTTATAAATAGAAAAAAAAATTCATTCGCCGGTTTGTATTATCAATTTTCTTGAGAATTTTCTTGTAGCTTCATCATGTAAATGGGATGAACTTTTTTTCTTTCAAATTTCATGATCATTCCACGGCGCTTTTCGGAAACTGATTCACCACAGTGTATAGTTTTGTTTGTCATGTACATTTACCCGTGTTTTCTTACCCAACAAAAGCGTACTCGACAAAATGTGCGCAATTTAAGGAATTGTAATGGTTAGTATGTTAGTTAAGCGATCACTATTTTTTAGCTGTTCAGATAAGTTTTAAACATTACAATCTTCCAACCTACGTGTGTCAGTTGAACTATGAAAACAGCAAGAAATGTTTCAGTTATAGAACTATGAAGCTATATGAATGGTGTGTAGTAAATTTCCAACAGCACTGCCCTGAAATTTTTTTCTGCAGCATCATTGACTTCAGCAGTATGTCAACAATTCAATACACAAGCAATTCTAATACGATGAAGTTAAAACTTACACACAGCTAAAAAATGAAGCACCAGGTAGACTCACTCATGACATTGCCTACATAATCATGTGAAGCAGTAATAAAATCGATTAATGCAATTTGTTTTGATTTAAATTTCATTATAATGGTGTTCAACCTTGCCAAGCTACTCTTTTCTCACTTAAGTGTACTTTTAATATACAAGATAAAATTACTTCAACATAATATTACCAAACTGCTAGTGATTATTAAACAAGGACTACTGCAAGGAAGTAACTGCACATGAACATTTGCACCTTAGAGTTACCTGTTTGTTAATTCCTTAGACCCACCAATTGTTAGAAATTCTTAACTCTTGCATTAACTGAAGGGATTATTGCGGTAAAAGTAGGTGCAGGCTAGAAACATTGCAGCAAATCACGAAATGAACACATTTTCGCCACGCACCTAACTTGAATCTTGTTTCTGGTGTTAAGTAGTAAATTAGTGGTACTTAGGGCAGGATGAATCTGTTGTTGTGACCGACAGGCTTGAGTTTGTCCTACTTTAAGCATCAGGCCACAATGTATTCTATTCTATGGCGTGTGAAATGAGCAGCTGTGCCTTGAAGCTATTGCTTCACAGTAACTTTCCACTTTATTCCTCAAGTAACACCTTAAGCTCTTCATTTCCCGCACACTGCCTGAATCAAGATTTACCAGCCTTTACTGCTTGTGCAGCAGGCTTACATGCAAAGACAGATGTGCACCATTTTAAATGTTTGACCAGTCAGACTAGTTAAGTGGTGAGTGGCTGATTTTGCACTATTGCTTGCTTCTATGCCAAGAGAGTATTCCATTCATGTATCTACAATGACGGGAGAAAGAGACACATATGAAATGTCAACTGTCAAAGGAAGGAGCGCTTAGTATTTTTCTGCTGGTTATTGCCCAGACAGAGATTTAGGCTGGCATACAAAATTTTTTGAGTAAATAACATCTGACCAAATAACATTATGAGTCACTCGCTCCTGCTCGAGTCGATTGGTTATGGATATATTGGCTTCATTAATGGTAAGGTGCTTTAACAACGGAATATACAGCAGGGCTTGAGCCAAGCAGACCATAACGCTGAATGCAGTTCTGTGACCAACTGAGAAACTGATAACTTCCCAGTCATTTAAGCTGATCAGTTTGTAAGCCAAATAAGCGTTTGCTCAAGAAGCAATGCTACTACAACTGTCGGAATACCTCTTTGATGCCCATGCTGTTTTCTAAAGTGGGACTTCAGTGAGTTGTGACTTGTATACTTCATTTTTCTTTGCAAATGCTCCTTTCCACGTGCCTGCCCAATCACTGTAATGCTGGAAAAGCAGTCATCGTATTCTACTGTTTTTGCATAAGAGCAAAGCATGTGGTAAAAAAACGTGCCTCAACCCAAGTCTAAAAAAAACTAATCTTGGGCTGCATCTTCAGTCGCTGTACACATAGTAAAAGAACGAGAATTGTAATAAAATCTGAAAAATGTTAGAGGCATTTTTGTAGATTTCAGAAGCTTTGACTTGTACCAATATATTGTTGACATGCCAAAAGTTTCTAGGCGTTAGGTATTTGTTTTAATATATGACCAAAAATGGTGTGTCAAGAATGATATTAGGATTTTGGCCTGCTCAATTTGCGTTGTGCACTATACTTTTCCACTGCCAAAATGTGTTTGTTTTCTGGTTGTCTCCCAGTAAACAATTTTTCATCGCTTTAGAAATGTATGTCCCGCTGTATTATAGGCGTAAATGTAGTATTCCACGCACATCTCTTTTCGAAAGATTATTGTGGATGTGCACCATATATGGAAGAAGTGTGATTAGTTTGAGGTGATCACCACAACATCACCACTCACTTTGTTGAGCAGCTCAGTAACAAGCACATCTCAAGCAGCATATTGAGAATTTTTTTAGGTCAGCTAAGCATTCACTTTTTTCATGCACTTGAAATTTTCTCCTCACCCACAACAGAGGGTACCCAATACAAGTGAGCGGGACGACATGTCTTCGTCATGCCAAGTAAGCGATTTCTTATGCTCCAGAACCAATTTTGCGGCCTTTTACAAGCTTTACATCCTGCGAAGGAGAAGATGTTCAATGTTTAGGATGGCAATAGGTTCTTCATGTCAAGTGGTCTTTGATAAGATACCGACAACACTTCTGAATAATGTGACGGTTCTGTGGGTGCTTATACACGTCTCAATAACACGGTTGGATGCACGATCAGTCACAATTCATACATCTATGAATGATCTCATGACAGTAGCAGCGTGATAAGATTTCCAAGCACATTCACTAAGAGAAATTCCTTAAAGGTCACTCTGGCAACCTTTGCGCGCGAGCTCCATGCAACGGCTTCTTAGCTGCCGTAGTTCCAGCGCTAACGACTCTGATCTATGGTCCGCACATTGGTCCAGCCAGCAATGTCAGAAGTGACCGCGTCTAAAGCATTATCAGCGGGAAGCTGACCATTTGTGGTTTCTTGCTGAAATGCCGTGTTTAAAGTTGTGTGCACTGCTGCAAAAATAAAAGAAAAGAGAAATGCGTTTCGCTTCTCCTCGCTATCTCCACCGAACAGTGTTCGAGACACGCCCACCAATCACCAGCATGGCAGGTGCTGTCTCGTGAGCTTCATCTTCTTGAGGTGCGAAGCATGAAATCAGTGCTGCACAGCAAAGCAGGCCGACACCAATGCGAGGAGGAGCATCACCGCCTGCGTCGACGTCAGGGCTGTCGCGGTCGAGCAGAGACTTGAGCCGTAGTAGTAGTTGTCGCAGTGGTGCCCGATGAACTCTAGCGCCTGCTGCACGATGCTCTCGACGAGGGCATTGCGATCTGTGCTGCACTTCACCTGGACGGCCGTGCGCACGCAGTGGGCGAACTCACCAAAGGCACTGCGCGGTGATCGGAAAAGGGGCATGTAAGCAAGCAGAAGAGCAAACTTCGGATGTTCATGTGTAGAACGTATCACTAGTGTACTTAATGATGATGCAACATCGTTGCCCATTCCACAAAATTAAGCAGTTTTAAATCACTACTGCCTCTAATACATTGTCATTCATATCCGCACTAAAACATTTTTAGAAACGTTACATACTATTGCTTAACTTGTACCGGTGGGATAGTTGGTTGATCATTATAACACACACAAAGGACGACACTAAATAAAAAACGGACACACAAGCACTTAACTTCAGTAGAGTTGATGTCCAGCGCTCGAGACAACGTAAAATGTGGCACGCAGCTGTCGACTGCCTTTGTTATGCGGAACTAAACCTTTTGTGCGACCCGTAAATATTTCGTTACAGTTAACCTTAAAACATTATGTTAGGCCATAACATGCTGAAGACTGGTATGTTGAAAGAAGCCAACAAAGCAGCTTTTTCTGCTTCCACTAGTGATTCTATTGCAACCACAAGTCATACAGCACTGCATTCTGCAAATATTATTCCTTTCTGTCAAGCACAAATATACGCTAATAGATTTGGTAAAAGAAGAGTTTTTTTTTTATTTGGCGTGTCTCTCCACTTACTAAATTAAAAGTGCATCATGTGCCGGCACATCTCCAAATCTAAGCAATAGAACACAAAAGAAGGCAACTAAGAACTCTGACCAGCAAAGCCTAGTCTTGTGCTCTTCATCGGAGAGCTGTAGGCCCGTTGACTTGCGGTTGGATGACTGCTTCCGGTAGCCAAGGCCGGCTGTGGCCTTCTGGTGTCTGTCCGTGCACCGCTGCAGGTCTCTGCTCACAAGACTTGTGCAGGTGGCCTGGTTGATTGCTGCTAAGGAAAAGGTCAGTATGGTGGTGCATTAGCCACTGCTATGCCACTTATTTTATGCATTCACGTCTCTCAATACCATTATACGACAGGCATTGCGAAGAAAAACACAATAAATCTTGCAACTGAAACATGAAAATTGTAGCCTACAAAATACAGGTTGAAAGCTTATGGATGCTTTCGATGTTCCAGGGAAAAGGAACGTAGAAGTACTACGTGGGCTAAGTGAGGTCCTTGGAATTGCAGTTTAGCCTGCTCGGGATTGCAATAGGCATTTTACAGTGGCTGAGGAAGAAAGCCCACTGTGATCAAGAAATCTAATCCAGAGTAGCCTCCATCACAATCAAATGTGCCCTGTGTGACTAAACAAGACCGAAGTTCAGAAGGGAGATGAAGGCAGACAGGGAACGTCTCTGGAGCCATTGTTTCAACAAGTGGACTTGTCTTCTTCAAGGCAACAGCTCCCTTCCTTAGCAGCCTGCTTATGCGTGCTTTGCTCTCTCTCCTTCCCAACATCAAAAAAAGGAGGAAAGGAAGAGAGAGCATGTGACCAAAGGAAGGGAGGGGAAAAGGGAGAGGAGGAGACTGGTGAGATAGAGTGGTTGGCTTCCAAATGGGGGGGGGGGTGCAGGAGC
Organism: Rhipicephalus appendiculatus; assembly: GCA_030522465.1. Taxonomy (NCBI): domain Eukaryota; kingdom Metazoa; phylum Arthropoda; class Arachnida; order Ixodida; family Ixodidae; genus Rhipicephalus; species Rhipicephalus appendiculatus. The sequence goes on along the minus strand of JALIZH010012337.1, from coordinate 32,371 downwards.
GTAGCCAGAAATTTTTTTTCGGGGGGGGGGGGTTCAAACATACTTTATGTATGTTCGTGCGTGCGTTTGTATGTGTGCGTGTATATATACGCAAGCAAAATTGCAAAATTTCGGGGGGGGTTTGAACCCCCCCAACCCCCCCCCCCTTGGCTACGCCACTGGGGGGGGGGGGTTCCATGTTGTATTGTCAGGGAGGCAAGGAAGAGGAAAAAGAAGAAAAAAGAATGATAAGAGGAAGCACTGCTCAGTGAGAAAGAAAGGGTGTTTCTGCTCCAGTAACTTGAAACCTGGGGAGGGGCGAAGCATGCAGTGTGCGCCCGGTGTTTCTCACAGCCATATCCTTACTCTTGATTGCTTTACTCGCCACCGCTCCACTAACGCATCATCACTTTGCAGGTATGTTTCAAGAAGTGGTGTTTAAAATAGATGACTTTATCGTAGAGATGCACGTTTGTTTGTCTCTAGTTTTAGACAAGAAACCAAAAATTTAGAATCCCCCACGAAATTTACCTACAGTGCCTTGGTAAATTTCGTAGGGGATTCTGACATTGCTGCTAAGCCAAACATAATGTTTTAGGCGGTAACGACGAATCTTTGACTGATGATATGCATAGTAAGAGCCGGTGGCGAGTAGTGGGATTTACCCAATTTTTGTGGCGCATACCCGTTTATGATGGACCGTGACGACGACATGACAATCCGACAAGCTGAGACCCTGAGGTGCTTCGCCTCTAATGGGGATTAGGAAAAGGCCAAAATCTACCCAGGGTGTACACCGGTTTTCGTAATGTTGATAAATTAGAGAAGGGAGGCATTGAACGAGACATGATTACATAAGGGTTACTTCAATGCCAGCAAAATCTACTAATCTTCTAAAATATGATTTACTTTCGGGATGAACCTGTGGCAGTGAGGCTCCCCATCAGCCTATCGCCATGGGTATAACCAGCACTATTCTGCACTTGCAGCAACCTTGTGCAATTCATTTTCTCTTTTTATTAAGGTGAAAGCCCTAATGCCTCACCAAACGCGAAAACTGACCGTCAGCGTAAACACGAGTGATGCAAAAGTCATCACGCGATGACGTCACACACCGCCAAAATTTGTGACGTCACAGTGACGTAGCATAAACATGTTGAGTGAACTCAGCCCGAACCATCGTGTGACGTCACGTGACGTCACATGATGACATCATCACACGACATCGAGGCTTGGTGAAAGGTGGGCCGATCCGGACGCAGTGCAAACCCAGTTATGGCGCAAAAAGCTTGCAATGCCTCCAATCTTGGAGGCAGTGCAAAAGCACGGTACGTGCAGAAAACATTTGGAGAAGGAAGGAGCAGGATTAACACGTAGAATGAGAAGAACAAGACAACGGTTTTCAGTTTCGAGTCGCCTTAGGCGAATACATAGGGGCCCCGCGTTTTTTCTTTCACTGTTCTCCCCTGCCGGAATAGCACAGCCAATAAGAAGCTCTCCCGATTTCTTTTTTCCTCTCTCACGATGATAAACATTTTCTGAACAGTACTCACCTGGAGTGGGTGCAGCTTCAATGCGCAGTGGCTGCCGGTAATCGTCGCTGCACATCCAGGACAGTGTCGGCTCCCGGTCGTACAGGAACAGGCCCAAGAACTCAATACCCTCTTTGTTGCACACCAGGCTAGTGGCCCTCCGCATGCACCTCTGGTAGTTCATGTACCGCCTGCAAGCAACCAAGACGTTTCATCTCTTCAGGTGCTGTTTTTTGTCATGATGAGCAGAATGCCGTGTGTACCAAGATAACAACACTCGGTTCAGTTGCCACAAAACAAAAGCTCGGCCTCTCAATCCTTTGCATGACAAAACAAAATGTTTACTTTAAACAAGAACACAATGTAAATTTATCATGCCTAGCAAGGAAATGTATTTTAAGCCACATCCACATACTTAAACACGTTCACCATACCACTTTATGAAACTCTCATAATACGTAAATGCTTTTGGCTGCATACATTAGTAATACATGAGAAAATGTTAAACATGCAAACCACGTGGCTTGGTGTGCTGTATTGTGAGTTGTATCCTCGACGCACAAAACTTCTTCGGCAGTTCAATATGAATATGAACTTCAGAAAAGCTACAGTTAGGCTAAAGTCACGCTATTGAGTGATGAGCATTGTATAAATTTTCTAGATACCAGTGGATGCAAAAAAATGTGAATTAATGCTTAAACGCAAGCAGAAAGACGCGTATCATTGTTCTGTGGCACAGCCTATAGTTCCCGTTCCTATGGCGTTTTTGTATTTTAGTTATTTTTCTGTGAAGTTCATAGGCTGAAAGAAAAGAATCTGAAGTTTGCAGCTTAATATTGAATCTGCATTGGAAGGATACTCAGAAAATCTGATAAAAATATAAACACCGAAGGGCAGCAGAAGAAAGAGAAGGATGTAATTATCATGTACATGACAATTTACGCTGAGTTCAAACCTCATCTGTACAATATAAAGGGTGTCCCAAATATCACGCAGCATGATTTAAAAAAAGAGGAACGTCGTTACGCGACGGACACTTAGTGCATATCGTTACCAGTATACCGTAGGAGCCACTACTAATTTTTATTAGTGAGGTTTAGCTAATTAGTCCTATTTATGTTTCTAACTCGACAAAATACTCATATAATCATTAAATGTCAATGACGCATGTGTAGGCATGCTCAAATGACATTTAACTGCGCTATTTCAGCAACGTACTAATTGCATGCTCGCCTTTTTTTTTGCTAATGAAGAAAGCCCGCGAAATCTGAAAAATGACACGTGACTAGACCCCAGCGCGCATCAGGAAGCAGCGCCCTCAAACAGGATCCCTGCGATGTATCAAGTCAATACTACACTCCCACCTTTTACGGGTGGAAGCGTTGTCACGTGTTTCTTTTCCAAATTTCGCGAGCTTTCTTTATCAGACGAAAAAAAAAAGAGCACGTAATTAGTATGTTGCTGAAAATAGCTTAGTCAGATGTCATTTGAACAAGCCTACATATGCCTCATTGACATTTTAATGACTAGGTGAGTCCTTGTTGAGTTAGAAAGATAATTAGGACTAATTAACTAAACCTCAATAACAAAAAATTTAGTAGTGGCTACTACAGTATACTGGGAACAATATGCCCTAGGTGTGCTTCGCGTAACGACGTTCCACTTTTTTAAATCTTTCCGCGTGATATTTGGGACACCTTGTATAAACTCTAGCACTGACCACCTCAATCAGTACATCCTCGAAATTTCGACACATCTGTTGCTTCAGGCATTTTAATGCTGCGCGGTATGCCTCAGCAAATTCTGTATATGTTACCATCATGATGGTTGGCTTTGTGATGTATAAGTGATCATGTGAAATATCCTGCCACAGAATGTTAAAATTTTTTAAATGATGGGATATGGGATTAGATGCCTGCGAAGCAAGCACAAAAATAATTTACATTATCCAGTATGTCTTTTATACTTCAAAGCTATTTGTTTGCAAAATTCGTGGCAATACTTTTTCACGAGTACAAGCAATGAGATGCATTACTACAAAATTGTTAGAGCTTAACATCCCATAACCGATAAGATTATGAGGGTCATCGTAGTGGAGGGTTTTGGACATTTTGACAACCTAGTAATATTAAACGTGCACCTATATCTACGCACGCGGGCGTCAACCATATCGCCTCTATCGAAATGCGGCCTCCAAGGCCAGGATTGGAGATGCATTACATACCAAGGTAAGCCAGCTGGAATTTTTCTCGTGCCTTAAAATGTTTTGTTTAAAGAAAGCCTGACTCTTAAAAACGTAGCTGTCACACACTGCAATTAAACGGTCAAATCAGCAATTGCAGCATTAAGGTCGAAGCCATATTCAACTGCAGTAGACAGGTATTTAAGTGAAAACCTCGCAAAGAAATATCATAAAAATGACTGTTTTCTTTCTTGGTTGACATGTGATCTTAAAAGGCACACAGAGAAGTGCTTAAAATAGGAAGCGTCATGTGTGGCGTCACATTTATGAAGAATGACATTAGTCAACAAAATGTTGTGAAAGAAACTGCGCTATCTTTTGCTCAATAAATTATGAAAGCTTCATCACAGCATTTCTACTCCATGAAAACATCCAAAAATTTAGAAAGTACCTAAGTGATGTGGGGGGTGCTATCACCCCCTGTAAGGTCGTTTGCACCTCATGGCGCGCGCGTCTCGCGGATAAGCCGCCGATCGATTTGACAGCCGCTGAGCGGAAGGTGGCGTTGTGCTCGCGCGGGTGATTATCATCATGATCGTTAAGGTTAGCGCGGTAGCGCCAGCAGCGCCGCTGGGCGGCGAAGCTGGTGGGCGCACGGGAAGAGTCTCTTTGGCGTTGGGGTGGCGATCGGGACGGACGTCTTCCTGCAGGGGGTAAGCGGGATGCGACAGCCGCGGGTCGCTTCCCGTACGCCCCTCGTGGTGAGTCGACCGTCGGCGGCGCCGCCTTCGCGTTACCTTGTGGTTGTTTGTTATCTTGATTGAGTGTATTGGCATAATAATTGTTTAAGGTTATTTTTAGCGTTTGATCTACCTGATTCGGCTAGCGAGCTCGTCTTGTAAAAGTAGTTAAATAAATGTACACGATGTTTGGTTTGGTTCGACCGTGTCTACTGTCTCCCTTGCTCCGAGAGCGGCGTTCTCATTCCGAGACCCCACAGTGGATGGCAAAAAAAGTTATGCTGATGAGCACAACTACAAACAATGACAATAATTACAAACAGTAATGCAGTGGCCATAAGCCATTGAATTACTGTGGCCTATTTTTCGAGCATTTCATTAAGCTGCTCCAAACACTTGCCATTCAATTTCAAATCTACCAAGATAGTTCATAATCTGGTTATTCAAGCATCCTTTTTTACATATTGTGTGCAAAGCAGAGTTTGCCTTTCCCTTTACCAGCATGGATATTATTTGATCGTCCATTCATAAATATGCATTTCACATAACGCTCACCTGCACTGTTCTTCAGATGGGTACTTGCTATTGAGCTGGTATTTCTTCATCTGAGCATCGTAGTCACTGTTGCAACGCTGAACTTCGGGCTTCTGAAAGCATGCACCATCCTTCCAGTGCTCTGCATCGGGAAAGACAATGACAGCATGCATGAAACAGGCGTCCATATTCTTGCAGTGGAAGCCAACATTTCGTTAAGCAGTGCACCAACTCGCCCAACGTTGCACTCGGCTATGACTGCTACAACTTGTCCAAAAAAGTTATAGTTTCGCCTCAAGGGCGAATAAATAAAAACGATAGCAACCGTCTGGCATGTTATACGAAGTAAGGCTAGCTGAGAAATCTTTTTTATACAACCTGACGCATTTCTAAAATGCTCTAGCATAGGAGAACACGCCCGCAAACGAAGAAGTTTTCATGCTGTCTATCCCGTCAACGTGAAGTAAGTGGTGAATACAGCACGTGCAAAGGTATGATCCACCTACAGATCTCTGTAGTGACAGCGCGCGCGGCCGCGTCATTTTATCAAAGCTCGCAGCTGCTGCCCGGGCGACGCAGCCCCCTCCCCTCCCCCCCACCGGCACTCCTTCATGTTCCTTAGCCTCACAAAGCCAGTCGGCGCACTTCAACTCTGCTTCAGCTGCGCCCGTCTGCAAACCTGTCACATAATGTACGACGCGCGGGGCGGTGTTATCAATTTCAACTTTATAAAGAAAATGACAGCGATGGCGCCGGGAAAAATGCGCCTCGAGAGTCCGTATAATTCCTGTCGCAATAAAACAAGAACTTCAAAACAAGTGTTGTAGGAGCGTGAACCGTTGGGCCAGTTGGCGTGACATTTCTAGGATGAAGAGCAGCAAAACTGTCAATGAATAACACACCGAATAAAAAAAAAGGACACAAGGCTCTCGGTAAAGCTTTCAGGCGACTGATTGCAAAAAAAATGTAAAAGCGATTAATAGTGCACATTGGTCTAGCGTATAATTAATAGATTAGTCCAAGCTATTCTGCAAGACGAATCATGTGTTGGTTATATGGCGGGCTCTAAAGGTGCAGTCACTTGCCTTTGACGGCGTCCCGGTCTTCGCAGGTGGCGTACGCGTATTTGCGCGCCGAGACGATGACCTGCGACTTCTCCTCCTTCTGCTCCAGAGGCAGGCACAGGGCAGTGTAGTTGAGCAGGCAGTTCAGGTTCTGTCGGATGAACCTGCACACGGTGATCGAGCATGACTCTCTGGATCCATGTGTGTCCGGGCTTTCTTTACGCCACTCGAGAATAGAAAAATTGATGAAGTTGTGTTCGTTCGTAACTTCATAACAGGGGTCTCAAATACGCGTCCCGCGGACCTTTCGCTAACGGCGCAGCCTTCACATGACTGTCTTCGTCCCATGATTTTTCTTCTTAATAAGTATGTTCGTGAGGTACATGTGCACAGACGTGACTGGTTTCAAGAATTGTTTTTTCGTAAGGCACCCTATGTGGCCACCACGTTTTGAAAATTAACTGTTGAACAAAAAATTTATATTTAAGAATCGACATCCAGATTTCAGTCACTGTAGAGATCAGACCTCGAGGGATAATTGGTCAGCTGCTAGCTCCTAACAAGATCAAGTGCTGCGTGACGCCAGCAGGCAAAAGAAGAATGTTCCACACTGGCCGTCATCGCTACCAGCGGCGCTGACTAACACTCCCAGGTTTAAATGCACAGATGCACCCGATAAAGTGCACGCGATGAAGAACGCCGCCGTAACTCAATTAGTAGAGTATCGGACGCGTTATTCGAAGGTTGGAGGTTCCAACGTTACCTGCCGGCGGCAAGTCGTCTCTTCGCACACTTTTACTTTATTCACATTTATATTATTACTACAAATAACTAGGCTTGGTCGTCTTTCGGTTGTAATTAACACGTTCGCTGCGGCACGCTTTTTTAAGGTCTCGTTTTAGGTGTGTAGTGACCCACCCGTGAGCCACTCGGGATATCTTTCAGGTGCGCCGTGACCCACCGGTGGGTCACGCGCCTGTGCCTGTCTCATTCGCTCCAGGGGGGGAAGTGATTCTTAGTTAGGAAGAATGAAAAGAAAAGTGGGCCCCGCAACTGTCTGCATCAAAGTGCGACACCTCAGCAGTAACCCACGAGGGAAAGGATGAGGAGGGATTAAATAGAGAGAAAAGTAAAGATGGGAGAAAAGTAAAAGATTGGGAGATAGATGCTGAATACCGTGCACGGTGCGACGATCGGCGAGAGGTCGGCGTAAAGCGGGCATCGCGGACGAGAACACCGTAGCACGGAATCCAGCGAGAAGGGGAGACGGTTACTGAAGTCCGAGGACGGGGCCCCGATCGGCGAGAGGTCGTGCGGCACGTAGCGGGCATCGCGGACGGGACAACTATAGGACAACCGTCAGGCACGGAATCCAGCGAGCGAATCCTCATTCGCTCCAAAGAGATGGCGCTGCTACCTTTGCGGCTGGCGTTTGGCGAGCTTATTTGAAAGACACAGATCTATTCCTTGCGTTCTTCGCGTAAAGCTATGCTGAAATCGAAAGTTTCTGGCACCAGAAAACACAAACACACGTTTTTTTTACTTTGTGTTGTGTTTTCTTTTGCATCTGTTAAAGTTATGATGATTCATGAGTCGCGCTAAAATGTTTGGTAGCAGGGGAAGGACCGCATCTATACTTATTCGACTGAAACGTATCTCAAAAGCCACGGCAAAATTATGGCGAGAAACACAATAGGGAAATAGGCCGCCACTCCGCTCGTTCAAAACAATATCGCCATCCCACGTCGAATGCAAGAAAAACAGACGTATTTGTTGCATTATGAAACCTCAGACCGCAGCACATGACGGACAGTACTTGAGCGTGGGTCACCGGTGGGTCACACCCCATGCAGCATGAAAACATTTTCATTCAGTGCGTCGTGGGTCACCGGTGAGTCATGGCATCTAACACCAGAAAAGTATTCTTCTGTTATTTATAACCTCTTGCAAGAAGAGTCGCACATCTGCATTCAACTGTCATAAAGTTATGGCAGCCGCAAGCAGATAAATGCACGTAACTTCGCAGCCGCATAAAAGGAGCACAGGCCGTGACCCATCGGTGACCTACGCCGCAGTGAACGTGTTAATGTTTCATATATGAGATATCGGAACGGCTCGTCAAGCGGCAACGTTAGCTAGCAATTTTGTTCAATCTGATGTGCGCTTGAGACCCCTGGTCTCAAGCGCACATCGGCTTGTGACGTATTTGACGTGGCGTATATGACGTTTTTAAAGAAGGTAAAAGAGCACGTGACATACAGACGAAAAAGGCACATATATAAACACAACAAAGACGTCTCAAACATAACGACGATTGGCACCAAGCACCTTTCTCTATCGTCATCATCAGACTTGGACAATCACCTGCGAGCTCACGAATTAATTCAGCAGAATTAAACGAAATGTCTGACGGTGTTATATTTACACTCTAAAGACTATAAAATGGTTAATTTGCGCCTAGTACAATTATCATTCTGACTTAACATTATCAAACGCCGCCATAGAAAGAAGCATTGTGTACTACGCCTTCAGCTGCTAAGGAAAAGATAGCTCGCAGCTTTCTATGCTGCATTACTTTGTTGTTATTTAATAGTTGCACGCATAGGTGGACCCTTTATCACATTAAATATATTCTCATAAAAGTAACAGCATTATTCGTACAAGAACAAAGCACTCTTTTAACAGTTCTGGGGCTCTATTTGACAGAAACAAGAAACCAAAGCGGCAGTACTCTATAAATAAACTTCTAGTGCAAACAGTATTTCGTACAAGTCAGGTTACAAGCAATAACTTAAGAGCAACCACCATTCCATGAAAAAAATAACCTAATCTTATTTCGTTACGTCATCTTGGACTGTGCCGTTGTTTACGGGATTAAACGTTAAGTACATTACAGAAGTTTCTGCAGTAAACAATGTCTGCAACGATAAAGCAAATATGCGGAGTAGATAAAGTAAGCATTAGTGGAGAAGAAGCTACGCAATGAATTTGAACGGCGGCTATAGTGTGTTAGCGAAAATGCACTTGCAGCACTGGATTAAGCAACTGCTTACGAACGCTTCAAATTAATTATGCGCTAGCCATTTCGTTAATTCTTGATGTCATTATTAAAGGCGCAAACTCACAACTTTTCAAGCAATTATCGGCAGCTAACTGGCTCAACGCAGCACAAAGCTCTCTTAGTGCTGCCCACTACACAACCAAACATACATGCATGCATGAACACACGATTAAAAAAAAAAAAAGATGCCATGCTTTCTATTAATACATTATAAGAATACATGCAGGGTGCACCAAACAAAAACATTATCATTCCGTAAAAATTAACAGCGACATTTGGCCGGAAGGGTCGACGTCCAAAGCACATTTCGATAATTTTAAGGCTAACACCAAAGACATTTATAGAGCCTGCACAAAAACTGAATTGGAAAAGAAAGTCACCGGCCATGCACACCGTACAGATTGGTAACACGCGAATCTGGAACGTGCGGCCCCGCTGCTTACCACTGGTTAATCCAGACGCTTCGTTAAAGTCTTTCTCAATTATTAAGGCGAAAGCCTTGGATTCCGCATCAGACGGGAAATTTGACCGTCGGTGGAGACCGTCCCGCGGCGTCGGGGACGCAAAAGATCATCACGTGATGACGTCAGCATGACGTCACAGATAACAAAATTCTGTGACGTGATCGTGACGTCACGAATTCTGCTGTTACGTCATGTTACGTAACACCACGTGAAGCTATTGCAGCGCCCTCCTTTGGGCGGCGAACAAAACCGGAAACCGCGGGACCTCAAGAGAGGAGAATGAAGACGGTGCTTGGCAATACTATATAAACAATACAATAGTACTTTATAGTACGTACAAGTACTATAATACTAGAGTACAAACAATACAAGTACTGTATAAGCATGTGAAGCCACGGCTCGTGTTCCCTGCTCCCTTATACAAAGACTGAGAGGAAAAAGAAGACGGCTTTCGCCATCGAGTCGTCCTAGGTGAATGCGCAACAGACCCCGTGAGTTTTGGTTACGTCTGTCCAGAAATCTTAATCACTGTTTGCCGCCTGGGTGTTCCCTTGTTCATGTTTCGTGGACCAGTGGCAAGCAGTGGGTCTGACTCTTGCCTCGTTTTTGTGGCTCCAACGTTTTTCCCACGGACGAATTTTTCATTTTTAGTGAACCAGTGGTGAGTAGTTGGGCTCGCCGTTTCGGCGGAACATGCGCGCTAGCAATTTTTGTTCAGACAGGAAGGAAAGAGTGAGAAGGAATATAGGAAAGGTAGGGAGGTAACTAGACTATACATCCAGTTGCTTACCCTACACAGGGGGAGGGTAATAAGGGAGTAAAGCATAGAGAAAAAGAAGGAGAGACACATTTCACAACACACACACACAGTGCAGGAAGGAGAAATTTCGCTTTCTACCATATGTAACTTCGCTGTAATAAAGTGTACAGGTCTTGCTGTAGCATAAAGCGCCTTCCCAGAGACCATACTATCAAAAGATGCCGTATGTCCTCGGTATGCTTTGGACATATATTGTCTCTCGGCACAATTTGGTAAAAGTCTGAGAGTGGCATACTAGTTTGATGTCATAAAACATGCTTAGTTCTGCAACCCAAGAAGAAAAACGGAGGAGCCGTCATTGGAGGGAGCGAACGATATAAAAGAGTGCGAAAAGACAGGCCATCTCCTTGAGATTGGTACACAACACCACGCAGCGACAAGCCTCATCATTGTAAGAACTGGTCGGGGCCCGGCAGCACTTGGAATCGAACCCAGTACCTTGGACATGGGAGGCGGGCGCTCTCTACCACTGCGCCACCTCGCACGATCGCTCGGCGGCAATTTTCATGATTTGGCCGACATCCAAATCCAGCGCACGACGTATATTCTCAGTATGTATAGACCTTTTTAACGTGGGCGCCGCCATATTGCTTAGCGGGCGCCGCCATCCCTCGTCTGGCAACTCTTCTGGCATGTGCGAAGCTCCACGGTTGCATGGTAGGTATACGTGCGGCCGCAGTTTTAGTCGTTTTTTTAGTTCTGACACGGTGAATTTCGATTGAAGTGGTGCAGGTTCTTTAGAGAATTAGTCTGTGAGGCGTTTTGAGTAGGTTTAAGCCGTTGAGAGTCAATTGTATGATTATACGGTGCCGCGAACGAGTTCCACTTGGTGGATGCATTATATTGTCACGTGGTCGTGACGTCGACGAAGGCAACAGTCGGCGAGGTAAAGAAGGAACTCTTTATTTTGGCCGAACTTGTGGCCGGGAAAATGAAGGTCAGACTACAGCAATACACGCTGGCACTGAGAGCGGCGAACAGAGCGTCGGCCGTCGATAATCTGATCATCGTTGGAGCGCGCCGGCTTTTATACATCACGCGTCGAACATTCTCGCCTTATCACTGGTCGTCGCGCAAGCTCTGGAATAAGCTAGAGTGTTCGCGTCTTGCGCGCAATCTTAACACAACGATCTACAATAATCGTGAGGCTTCTAGAACAATCAGCCGCGGTTTGCGCTGAGCATGCGGACAGTCTTTGTGGGCGAAAACCGAGTACAAGAAGAATGAAAATAAGAAACGCGCGTGGCAATGCCCCCCCTCTGAAAAAGCATCGTCCCGATGCTTAAAAAAGAACACGGGGGGAAAATACATGCAACAAGAGATCACAAGAATAAAGAAAGAAATTACAATAATAAAGCAATAAGTTCAGTCGCCAGGTTCGCTAACGCGCGTAATACGGTTTGAGGCGCACGACATGGACGACTTCAGGTCGCGCACGGCGCCGTTGAGAGTTCGTAATGCCGTCCGGGACGACCTCGTAGTCCAGAGTACCGAGACGTCGAAGCACCTTGTATGGCCCGAAGTAACGCCGAAGAAGTTTTTCACTGAGTCCACGTCGGCGTATCGGCGTCCACACCCAGACGCGGTCGCCGGGCTGGTATTCCACGAAGCGTCGTCGAAGATTGTAGCGGCGGCTGTCAGTCGTCTGCTGATTCTTGATGCGCAGCCGGGCGAGCTGTCGGGCTTCTTCAGCGCGCTGAAGGTAGCCGGTGACGTCGAGGTTTTCTTCGTCAGCGACGTTGGGCAGCATGGCGTCGAGCGTCGTTGCCGGGTTCCTTCCGTAGACCAACTTGTACGGCGTCATCTGTGTCGTCTCCTGCACGGCCGTGTTGTAGGCGAAGGTCACGTACGGGAGGATTGCATCCCACGTCCTGTGCTCGACGTCGACGTACATGGCCAGCATGTCCGCGATGGTCTTGTTTAGACGCTCGGTGAGACCATTGGTCTGTGGGTGGTAGGCGGTGGTCCGGCGGTGGCTTGTGTGGCTGTACCTGAAGATCGCCTGAGTTAACTCCGCTGTAAATGCCGTGCCTCTGTCGGTAATGAGGACCTCCGGGGCGCCATGACGCAGGACAATGTTCTCGACGAAGAACTTTGCTACCTCGGCGGCGCTGCCTTTGGGCAGGGCCCTTGTTTCGGCGTAGCGGGTGAGGTAGTCGGTAGCCACGACGATCCACTTGTTTCCGTCAGCCGACGTCGGGAACGGCCCGAGTAAATCCATGCCGATTTGCTGGAACGGCCGGCGAGGTGGCTCGATGGGCTGCAGAAGTCCCGCTGGTCTTGTCGGCGGTGTCTTACGTCGCTGGCAGTCCCGGCATGTCCTCACGTAACGAGCGACGTCGGCGGTAAGGCGCGGCCAGTAGTACTTTTCTTGTGTTCTTGCAAGCGTGCGCGAAAAGCCGAGGTGGCCAGCCGTTGGGTCGTCGTGCAGGGCCTGCAGAATTTCTGGTCGCAGATCCGAAGGTACAACGATGAGGTAGCTGGCTTGGGCTGGGGAGAAGTTTTTCTTAACGAGGACGTTGTTTTTCAAAGAAAATGACGTCAATCCTCGCCTGAATACTTTTGGGACGACGGTGGTCCTGCCCTCAAGGTATTCCATTAGGCCCCTCAGTTCCGGGTCTTCTCGCTGTCGATCGGCGAAGTCGTCGGCACTTATGGTTCCCAAAAAGTACTCATCATCCTGGTCGTCCTGCGGCGGTGGGTCGACGGGGGCACGAGACAGGCAGTCGGCGTCGGAGTGTTTCCTTCCGGACTTATACACGACGGTAATGTCGAATTCTTGAAGCCTTAGGCTCCACCGTGCGAGACGACCTGAAGGATCCTTCAAGTTAGCTAGCCAACACAGGGCGTGGTGGTCACTCACAACTTTGAAAGGTCTGCCGTAGAGGTAGGGGCGAAATTTTGACGTAGCCCAGATGATGGCAAGACATTCCTTTTCTGTTGTGGAATAGTTGGCTTCTGCCTTCGATAGAGACCGGCTAGCATAGCTGATAACCCTTTCAAGTCCGTCAGTCCTCTGCACTAGGACGGCTCCGAGCCCCACACTGCTGGCGTCGGTGTGGATTTCCGTGTCGGCGTATTCGTCGAAGTGCGCAAGTATCGGCGGTGTCTGCAAGCGTCGTTTGAGTTCTTGAAATGCTTCTACTTGTGCCGTTTCCCACTTAAAGTCCACGTCGGTTTTAGTGAGATGGGTTAGCGGCTCGGCGATACGTGAAAAGTCCTTGACGAAGCGTCTGTAGTAGGCGCACAAGCCGAGAAATCGGCGCACGGCTTTCTTGTCGGTGGGTGGTGGGAAAGTGGCGATGGCAGCTGTTTTCTGCGGGTCTGGGCGCACTCCAGTCTTGCTGATCACGTGACCCAAAAACAGAAGCTCCTCGTACGCGAAGCGGCATTTTTCTGGCTTCAGGGTGAGCCCGGAGTTCTTGATTGCTTGAAGTACGGATTGGAGGCGCTGGAGGTGTTCGTCGAAGTTCGAGGAAAACACAACGACGTCGTCCAAGTAAACAAGGCAAGTTTGCCACTTCAAGCCCGCCAGTACTGTATCCATGACACGTTGGAAAGTTGCAGGTGCCGAGCATAGGCCAAAGGGCATGACCTTGAACTCGAAGAGGCCGTCTGGTGTTATAAAAGCAGTTTTCTCTCGGTCTCTCTCGTCGACTTCGATTTGCCAATAGCCGGTTTTGAGGTCCATCGACGAAAAATACTTCGCGTTGTGGAGTCGGTCCAGGGCGTCGTCTATCCGTGGGAGAGGATACACGTCCTTCTTCGTGATTTTGTTCAGGCGGCGATAGTCGACGCAGAAGCGTAGGGTTCCGTCCTTCTTCCTCACTAACACCACGGGTGACGCCCACGGACTCTTGGACGGCTGAATGATGTCCTCGCGTAGCATTTCGTCGACTTGTTTTTTCACGGCCTCACGTTCGCGCGTAGAAACTCGGTACGGGCTCTGTCGAACTGGTCGGGCACTTTCCTCTGTTATGATGCGATGTTTCGCAATTGGGGTCTGTCGAATTCTTGACGACGCCGAGAAGCAGTCCTTGAATTGCATGAGTAGGGCTTTGAGCTGATCTTGCTTGGCCTTCGTAAGGCTCGGGTTGATGTCGAAATCGGGTTGGGGACCTCGATTCGTCGAAGCAGGTTCGGCAGCATCGAAGAGGGCGAAAGCATTGCTGACGGCCACGCATTCGTCGATGTAGGCGACCGTCGTACCAATGTTGAGGTGCCTGTATTCGTGGCTGAAGTTTGTCAGCACTACAGGGTGTCTAGCAAATTGCATAAATCGAATTCCCTGACTTTTCCAGGTTTTCACTGACCATTACGGCCAAAATTCCCTGACCACTATTCCTGACCAGCGTACACTATTTTGTAAAATTTGGCCATGAATCAGATTTAAAAAAAAAAAGAACAGAGAACACAGAAGATACTTATTGCACTTGCCCTTAATCTCCAAATGCAATTGTGTTATGATTTGAAAGTGCTGATTTCTTCTTCGAAAGATATATAGAAGCCTTACATTGCACTTCAAGAGAACCCTTTGCTTTTTCTCAGTAGCTGATAAGTCAATGTTGATGTTTCCTCCTCTTTCTCCAATCTTTGTTTCCTGTCTGTCCCTCTTTATTGTTTACAGCTGCTATATTTAAACACTGTGGACGTGTTGATAATTTAGGTTGGTAATTTCTAATTTCGTCACGGCACCTGCCATCAAGACAAAATCGTGCACCTCTCATGTGCTATAAGCAATTCCCCTGATAATTCTCAAAAAGACACTCCTTGTTGACAGAAAAGCTTCCCTTTATACTGCAGTGTTGCCATGAGCATGAGACAAGTTTCACATCGAACTGCAGCTCCATGTGATCACGACCTCATATCTTTGTCTGTCCACAGCCTCTGTTGCTTCCTGTCAAAGTGTGCGAGCTGCGCTTGCACACTTTCCGCTTTCTGAGCATACCTTCAGGTAGGAATAATGGACTAAGTCTGCTTGCAAGCGAGTCACCCTGGCACTCAGTAAGAACAAGTGTTAGAGTAAGTTGCCTGGTACCAGCCTCCAAAGACAAACAGCTTGCACCCACAGTCAATTTGTACTTAAGTTGATCTTCCTGAGCAGCGCCTTTCTTGAAATTAAAATAACTAAAATTGCAACCACTTCTGGTTCTGATGGAGCTCACTTTTTGCCGAAATTCTAAAACTGGATAACGATACATTTATTACATATTCGGGTATGTCCAAGCCAATCGCCATCAGCTTATAGAGCGTGTCGGTACCATTAAGAAATATTTTTCTGAGATAACTCTATGGACAGGCCAGGAGCATTTTTGCCGTCGCCGTCATGCTTCCTATAAAGTCCAAATCGACAACATCGGCCCGCGCGTCGTATGTTCTAAGCGGGAGTGAAAGCTCGCGAACAATGCCGACGAACGCGGTTGAAGCAGAGCTGAAACGAGCCGCAAGGAGATGGGAGCCAAGGGGGGGGGGGGGGGGGGGGGCGTGCCTTTGGGAGATAATGCCGACCAGGCGTGGTCGCTGGCGGTCGCGCGTATCTCTAGAAGGGATCAGCAGACGGATCACTGCCTTTTACGTGCTGTGCTCTCATGGCCAAGTTCGCGTTGAAGCCACGACGGCAGGAAGTTCACTACGCTCGTTGCAGCGGCCGCATTTCTTAAATGAGTGTAGCCTTTCTTCGCATTACATTCAAATTTGTTGCTACGCATTCATTGCGTCGGCCTTGCAGCGAAACTGACTTTTTTAATTCTCGACAGCAACAAACGCGGAACGACAGCCGCTGTTTACCTCTCCGAAATTCACGCAGAAAGGTTTCCAATTTTTCAGCAACAGAAAGAGTGGCCTGCTTTGCTAACAGTGCTGCATGATTTGCAACACGGAAGGCGCGTACGCGCGGGAACACGAAGAAAGCAACAACACAAGAAAGGCCGCCGTACTCGGCATCTCCATCGCCACACGGCGATATTTGCAGTATCCACGTTGTATCGAAGCGAGTTAGCTTAAAAAGCAATATGCCCGAAAAAAGCAATTTAGCCAAAGCAGCCGATGAGAAATGAGCCCGAAATCGCACAAGAACCGAAATTCAAGGAGGCCTCGATCTCTCGTCATTCCCGCGGGCGAGCGCCGCCATCTTGATATGCTCCGAAAGCTCATACTTTCGCATTTCTGTTCCCACCCTCATCGATGCTGCGCACACGCAAACGGGACAAGAAAGAAATGTATGGCGACAAAGGCAGGTTGGACGAAATTCATAATATATACGGACCTCCAATTGGCTGTGGCTACGGGAAATCGTGCGGTGGACTGCTCGCTTCAAAGCAAGCATACAATTGTACGCTTGCTTTGAAGACTTCGCCGATCCGCCGCCTCTTTGTTGGATAACTTCGCGACCCTAAAAAGCAGCCAATCGGCTCTCAGTTTTGACAACTTCAAAACCAGACTCGTGCGGCCACGTACAGAGAGCCGAGCGCACCTTAACCCGATCATACGCGGCGATAGAGAGGAGGCACTTATCAAAATTAGGCCCTGACAAGACAACGATCGCGAAGGGCAGAAAAAGGAACGCGTAGCACAATCCGGTACCTATTTGGCAACTAAAGCAAAGATCCGTGTCATCCAGTAATGCACTACGTGGGGACGCAAATGTCGCGCGGGTGAGAGCGCCAACGCCTGCGCTCGTTCCCGCAACTCGCCGGCCTCGCGCCGCCGCGGTTCTTCCCGACTCATTCGCCGTACCCAGAAGCATATCCTTTGACGTTACTCAGAGGAAACTGTCGCTGGTATGTGAGTTTGTAACAGTTTGTACACCACCTAGATAAGAGCAACACCCAAGAAAGCAGTTTTCCCTGACACGTGTCACTCTGTTAGTAAATTCCCTGACAATTCCCTGACTTTTCCCGGTGGCTCAGAATTCCCTGACTTTTCCCTGTTTTCCCGGTTTTCCCGGTCGCTAGACACCCTGGCACTACCTTTGCTTTACCGTCACGCAGCTCAGCTATACCTCTTGCGACGCAAATTTGACGGTTCAGGAGTAGGTGCTGATCGCCCTCGATGACGCCTTCAACGTTCGCGGGTTTTTCGGTGCCGACGGAAATAATGACGCTGGAGAGCGGCGGTACGGTCACTTGCTCTTCTATCACATTCAATGCGCGGTTCCCCGGCGCCGCGTGGGGCAGGATCTCTTTTTCTGAGGTTAGTGTTATCGACTCAGACCTCAGGTCGATGACGGCGCCGTGGTCACTCAGGAAGTCCATTCCAAGTATCACATCCCTGGAGCAGTGTTGTAGGATTACAAAGCTCGCTGGATAAGTCCGGTCATTGATGGTGACTCTCGCCGTGCAGACTCCAATCGGAGTTATCACGTGGCCTCCAGCTGTCCGGATTTCAGGTCCACTCCAAGCGGTCTTTACTTTCTTCAGCTTGGCGGCGAATGGCCCACTGACGACGGAATAGTCGGCCCCAGTGTCGACGAGAGCGGTGACGCTGTGGCCGTCGATGAGAACGTCGAGGTCGCTAGTCCGTCGCCTTGCGTTGCGGTTAGGTCGCGGCGTCGGATCACGGCTACGTCGAATTGTTGCGCTGCTTGCATGCTGCGTCGTCAGGTTTTCCTCGCTCCACGAGGTTTCCTCGGCAGGGCTTCGTCTGCTTCGCGTCGTCGTCGGCGGCCGCGGAGGATCTTCGGCATTTCGTCGAACAGCAACCGCACCTCCATCGGTTGCTGCCCTTAGTTTCCCGGGTACGGGCTAGGTGACCGGCCCCGGTTTGGGCCAGTGTACTGCCGGCGGTGCGGTGACATGTAGCGGCCGGGTGACGGTGAGCGGGAAGGTCGTCGGGGCGTCCACTGAGGTCCTGCGAGGTAGTCGGCGATGTCTTGCGGTCGTTCACCCCGCTGTGGACGAGGCGCGTTGACGGCGAAACCGCGTAGGCCCATCTGTCGGTACTGGCAATGGCGGTAAGTGTGGCCGGCTTCCCCGCAGTGGTAGCAGAGCGGGCGGTTGTCAGGGGCCCGCCAAATGTCGGTCTTTCTTCGGGCGTAGCGCTGGCCTGCAGGTGGACGGTATGGCGTCGACGGCGGTGGCGGTGGTGTCTGGGAGTTGAAATGCGGCCTTGCGGCCTCTTGACGTGGGCGTGGAGAGGGGGGCGTCGCGTCGGGCTACAGCAGCGTAGCTCATGGCTTGCGGCTGAGGATGTGGTGGTTCAATGGTTCCCAGCGAGTGCTGGATTTCATCTCGAACAATGTCGGCGATCGAGGCAACTTGGGGCTGCGAGGACGGCAACAATTTCTGCAGCTCCTCCCGCACGATCGCTCGGATCGTTTCGCGTAGGTCGTCGGATCCGAGGGCGTGGACAGCTGCGCTTTCTTCCATCGATCGGCGATTGTACTGGCGGGTGCGCATTTCCAACATCTTCTCGATCATCGTAGCCTCCGAGACAAATTCTTCGACTGTTTTGGGTGGGTTCCGCACTAGCCCAGCGAAGAGCTCTTGCTTTACCCCTCGCATGAGCAAACGGACCTTCTTCTCCTCGGTCATGTCAGGGTCGGTATGGCGGAAGAGACGGATCATCTCTTCCGCAAAGATTGTGACGTTTTCATTCGGGAGCTGCGCCCGTGTTTCCAGCAAAGCGGCGGCTTTTTCCTTTCGCACGACGCTTGCGAACGCGGTGAGAAAGCTGGTCCGGAAGATGTCCCAAGTTGTAATGGTGGGCTCCCTGTTCTCGAACCAGGTCCTTGCTGCGTCCTCCAGGTAGAAGTACACATGACGCAGCTTGTCCTCGGAGCTCCAGTTGTTAAATACCGAGACCCTTTCGAACGTCTCGAGCCAGGTTTCGGGATCTTGACTTGGCGATCCATAGAAGGTCGGCGGCTCCTTCAGTTGCCGGAGCAGGATGGGTGCAGACGGCACAGGGGCTGTCATCGTCGCTGCGGCCGAGGTCAGGGTCTTGGTCTTCCGGGTCTTTTCAGGGAGAGGCCCGTAATCTGGCGGTAGACCTTGCTGCCTGCGGCTGGCTCGCTGCTCAGCGTTGGCGTCGATGTCCTTTTCACGGTGTGGGCTTGGCTCACGGCTGGAGGGGGGGCGTTCGGTACATGGACCGGGAAGCACCTCCACCAGATGTCACGTGGTCGTGACGTCGACGAAGGCAACAGTCGGCGAGGTAAAGAAGGAACTCTTTATTTTGGCCGAACTTGTGGCCGGGAAAATGAAGGTCAGACTACAGCAATACACGCTGGCACTGAGAGCGGCGAACAGAGCGTCGGCCGTCGATAATCTGATCATCGTTGGAGCGCGCCGGCTTTTATACATCACGCGTCGAACATTCTCGCCTTATCACTGGTCGTCGCGCAAGCTCTGGAATAAGCTAGAGTGTTCGCGTCTTGCGCGCAATCTTAACACAACGATCTACAATAATCGTGAAGCTTCTAGAACAATCAGCCGCGGTTTGCGCTGAGCATGCGGACAGTCTTTGTGGGCGAAAACCGAGTACAAGAAGAATGAAAATAAGAAACGCGCGTGGCAATATTTACAGCACTGACTTTCTGCTCGAAGAACGCGCAATATTTTCAACTCTTTCCTTTCCAGGAAGAGGGCACAGTTAATTTTTTTCTCGCGCTGTAGGTATCTGCTTTTCTAACGCGATTTGTTTACGCCACGCCGTCGCATCGGCTACCGCTCTTACCTAAAGCCGTGTGTTGACGTTTAGTGGTTAGTTCCATTTCATGGCACGGACGGCTTTGTTTGCTGCCTTGAAACTTATCTCGATTGTTTTTCAACTCAATCCAGATAGCGCTTGATCACGATCGAAATTGCGCCGTGTGTCTCTGCACAACAGACTATTTGGCGACCTACTCTTCGTTTCTTCGTAGGCACCAATTCTTGCTTTACTATTCGTCGCCGTGGTACTTTGACCTGTGATAGATAGAAATGTTACATGGGGCTGTTTATCGGATAAAAATATTGTCATTGTTGGAATAGCCGTAGGCTACGTACCTTCCGTTCATAGCCGAGTTCGAGCATCGGCGTCGATCGGGGCCATTGCGCTTCATTCGCCAGAAAGGAATTGTTCTGAACATACCCGAGAACACGCGGAAGGCACAAATTTTTTCCTATTTAAGCTTGCAAGCCATAAACGCCGCGGCTCCTCGTCAACAGGAAAACGATTTAACTTGAAGAGTCCGCAGCCGCAGACTCCGAGTCTGGTGATGCACTTCGCATTTTTCTCCCGACAGCAGTTTCTTTTTTCTGTAGTTGTTACTACACCCAAAAACAGCACAGTGGTTCCCTGTTGACTTATTACTTGCCGGCATGGCAATGAAAAAGAAAAGAATCCGCAAGTTGACCTAAAACACGCAAAAATTCCTCGACAATGACACACATCCCAGCGTCAACACACGCACTCCAAGCCAGCGAGCACGAGCCAGAAAGCAGGAAAGCGCTGTTGCCAGACCTGTCCTCCTCACCCGTTAAAAAGGTCTATATTCTGTTACAACTGACATCCCTAGATTTTTTTCCCTTTTACCTAAGTACCGGCAACTGCCTCCTCTCCCGACCATATCTCACGCGCAGCCGGCGTCTGCCTCCGTGTTCTTCCAAGCTTAGAAGATTTGCAAAGCCCAGTACGTTTAAGTACATAAGCCACGCACTTTTAGGCGGACAATGTGCGAGCGCGACGCGCATTTCTCCCCCCGCTAATCCCACGTCATTAGTCAGCGGGCGACGCGTCCCCTGCTCTTACACCAGGCGCTGGAAAAATGTTAGGAAGCACACGGCTACCGAAACCGAGCGGCACCCAATGATATTCGTCGGCAGCACTTCAATGGTTGTCGCTACTTAAGAAAGAAGAGAAAAAAAAAACATCTAGGGACTTTAGTTACAACCTAAGAATATAGGCTCCGCCCAAAGAACCGCGGCGCGCCTGCCTTGAACTGCGTAAGGCTCATTCACACTTGCGACTTGAACTGGTCGCGCGACCATTTGCGACTAGCGACTCAAGGCGACCGATGTTCGCACCTGCGTCTGACATACACCCGTCACCACACAGAATGCACGCATACGGCTCGCATTGGGTGCGTTAAGAACTCCAACAGAACAGGCTCGAATGCGCTCGACGAGCCTGTTCGAAGCGACGCCTTCGAAGCTTAGCTTAACGTCGATTTGCTTTCGCCGACTGCTTTCGAGGGCACGAAAGCGTTACATGGCGAATGTTACGTTGCTTTCGCGGTAGGAACGAGTGGGGAAGGAGAACGCACTTGATTCAACGCCACCTAGAAAAATAACTAGAGGGCGCTGACTTCATCGAAGAAGAGAGTCGGAAACACGTCATTCTTCTGGAAGCCGTAACCGGCGCGAGCTCTCGTGCGGGCTCTCCCTCGTGCACCGTCTCAGGGTTGCGTATAGAGCACGCTCTGTAATCGCGCACCGGAAGTCGCTTTTTAACCGTTAAGTTTACAAGAGCGCAATCCACCGGCTAGAGTGCGCTCGAGCTCCTGAACTTAACGCGCTCATTGCCATTGCTCCGTAAAGTAATTTTACTTCATGTTCCTGCGCATGATTGGTTCAGAGGTTTGCGAGTGCAGTCGCGCGACTGCAAAATCGAGCAGCGGGCGACTGAACCAGAGCAGTCGCTTTGCGACCAAAGTGTCCATTCGCGACTAACTTGGTCGCACAACCGGTGCTGGTCAAAGGTGTAAACGAGCCTTAAGGCGTGTTCACACCGAGCGCGGATCCGGAAAACAGAGGCGGATTATCCGCAAAAGCGGAAAACCCGCGGCCGCTTGCCCGAATCGCACCCACACCAATTTTCGCCGCGCGGGAAAGCTGGCCGCTTTGGCCGCAGCCAATCAGGGCCCGAGACGCGCGCGCGCAGTATCACGTAGTGCCGCAAGATAGCGACACGTCCACCGTGGATTGGTGGATTGCTCCGTTCCCGCGGCGGAGCGGGTAGGAGGCAACGCGGCTGGTCTGAACAGCCGCGCGCCCTCGCTGCCTCTCCACTTTGAAAATCCGCTTGCCCGCATTCGTGCTCCGCGTTTGGTGTGAACGTGCCGTGAGAGTTGTGCTAGCTCGTATTTGTTCGAAGTGTAAGTACTTTATATTTTCTATTAACGGTACTTCACATATAGTGAATTAAAGTGGCAATTAACGGTAGAGCACATCAGCGACCCATATCGGAGGTGCTGGGTTCGATTCGAAGACTTGCCGGCCATTCACCAGTGTTTAGAATGGCGAACGATGTACCCCAGCTGAACAGTAATGTCAGAGCACATCATGAAATTTACCGGGAGTTTTAAAGTTTTCGACCTAAATCCAGCGACACAAACATGTTTCGCGTACGCGACAGTAGAAAACTCGCGTACGTATTAATTTACTACTTCTCAAGGCCACAGTGACGTCATAAACAAATGTCTGTCAGTAAACTTTGTAAACGTCAGCGTTCATACTCGTACTCGTAATTTACGCCACAAGCGTAATTAAGGGACAAGATCTGCTGAGTCCCGTGACAGTCAGTAGCCCCATGCCAATCTTTTGCACTTTCCCGCATGACAATTGTGTACTGCGGCGAAACTGATTCATAAATTCCGCACACACATTTTGAAACCGATGCCCTCAGTTACTATTGTCTTGTTTTTACGGTGACGCTAACGCTGTTTTTCGGGAGACTTATTAAGACCGCGCGCGTACACTCGGGAGTATTGCTCAAAATTCGGGACTCCCCCGGGCAACTCGGGAGAGTTGGCAGATATGCATTTGCAGCCCCCGCTAAATATGGCTGCCCTTTAGAAGGAATGAAAATTGTGTTTCATATGCGATAATGCACGCGCTGAAAGCTAGGCCCCCGTGATCCATGTACTTACCGACACCGTGTAAGTAGCTCGGGGACGGTGGCCCTGGAGGCGTCGTTGACTTGCTGTGCCAGCAACACGGTCTCGCACTGCTGCGCGCGGCTTGCGCTGCAGTCGGCGAACTGGCTGCTGCCCGGCACTGCGTGGTGAGAGACATGCTCAGTGAGTCGATAGCATTTTATAACAACACTGTCAAGCAAATACAGAGGACCAAACGTAAACCCAACAGCAAAAGTTCGCGGGACGTTGTAACGTGAAAGTTGTAACGGTGAAAGATATCCCGGACACCTCGCGCGGACTCTTATCATGACCTGTATTTCTAATACTAGTCGGCGAACTATGCAGGGCGGTTAAGAAATCTGAGGCTGCGAGGAAGCATCGCTGCAAGTTTTCACAACGTGCTGAAAACATGTTATATCCATTTTCTTTTTTCTTTTTTTTTTTTTTTTTGGTGCCGTGCTGCGCTAACTAGGTGGAGTCGGCGTCAAAGTTTAGAAACCGCTACGTCTACGTCGGACAAAGTTTCTATACTGGCGTCGCACGGTCACTTCTGATCGCGATCAGGGCCGATCCGGATCCGACGTCTTGATCGCGATAACGTGTTGGTCGCTGCTTATCCGCCGCCTCATCTGCATCGAGTTTGGAGCAGATTTCAGCCAAATCGCAACGTGTGGTGCAGTAAATGCCAGTATCATCAGTTAAAGGCGAGCACCGGTTCAGTGTTTCTAGCCTCTTCAGACATAATGAAATTGTTGCAAGACCGAAAGACGACCTAGTTGGTACATATACATCTTCAGAACCTTCGAGCGCGAACTAAGACAGGGACAAAAAGGAAGGGAACAACACCAGCGCTATTATAAACTGAAAGCTTTATTAGGCAAGAACAAACACATAGGTGCGCATGTGCAGCGGGTGACGTGGTCCGGGTATATATGTTTGTCCTTGCCTAATAAAGCTTTCAGTTGATAGTAGCGATGGTGTTGTTCCCTTCCTTTTTGTACCTGTCTCAGTTCGCGCTCGAAGGTTTCTAAGATGAAAATGTTGGGCCGCATTTTTTTTAGAGGTAATTTATTACAGACTTAGGTAATTTATACTTAGACATAAAAACGTGTTTTCTAAAAAAATAATAAATAAATAAAAAAGAAAAAAATATTTCTTCTCTTTTATATTTTTTCTTTTTTTTTTTATTTATTATTTTTTTAGAAAACACGTTTTTATGTCTAAGTATGTAGGAATGCGCGCACCTGGTCGTGTGACCACTCTCTCTCTTTTTTTGACCACTCGTTTATTTTTTATTTATTTTTTTTTATTTTTTTTATTTATTTATTTTTTTTATTTATTTATTATTATTATTTTTTTTTTTCAAGGTACAGGTGCTATGCGTATGTAGCAGTACGCGCACTTGGTCGTGTGACCACTTATCAGTATGTACGCTTCTTCTCTCTCTCTTTTTTTTTTCTCCCCTTTTTTTCTCCCCTTTCTTTCTCTCGGCACGGCGATGATATAAAAGCGCATCGGCGCCTGGTAAATTTTGTCTTGATGAAGATCGGTCTCCGATCGAAACGTCACCAATAAACAGTTTTTTAGAGGCGTATATATATTTTTCCTATATATATATATATATATATATATATTGGTTACAACGGTGGGTACGCGCAATTACTCGAGATCTCGGCGTCGCTACGAAACTTGCCGACAAAGATAAACCGGGCTCTGATGTAAATGTTCGAGTCAAAGTGACGCCCACATGACACGAGCTGAAGGCGATGCAAATAGAAATACGAACACTTAATCCTAAATTGTCGCATTTGAATTCCTGGGGACTACGTTCCCCGTGGCAGCGTGGTCTTGATTATCTCCGCCGCACGCTTAGGTGCCGCCTGAACTGGGTCTTTTGGAATGGGAGGGGGCGTCGCTGAGGGGTGCGAACCCGTAATCAGAGCGTTCCACACGATGAAGGCGCAATGACCGCGGCCGTCACTGCGGACGAAACTGCGCACGGCAAAGCATACCAAATCAAGAAGGTGCGTCGGCCGGCGAGGGCGCGGCGTTCGAATATAGTAGGAGGGGGGGGGGGAGAATATTGCGGGCGTGCTCACTGACTGCAGACTGACACTGCATAGTACGTGCTTACGTGTACGTGCTTGTGTGTACGCGTACGTGGATGTTTTTGCTTGCTCTTTTGACAATTCTACGGCTAGGCATATGGTGATACAGTGGGCCGCCCGAGGCAGAGGGTCCAGCCGCACTTCCTAGTCATCATCAACAATTTATTGTGCCTTGCGTGGGGTTGAGCCGTGTCGAACGAAGCTCATGCATACGCGGAACTCGCCTACATAAATTGCATCGGGCCTGCATGTCCGGTCGCGCGTTCCGTCTGATATCTTCGAGCAAACTGCGCAGCAGATATGGTCAGCCTCTGATCATTCTGTCTGATATGTTGACGAGGCCTACTCGCCAACACCACCCAAATGCTGTAATTCCCTATTTTGCCCGAACTAACCTATTCAAATATTCTTTTTTTCCTCGCACCATTAATGACTGGAACAACTTACCCATGTAACACTGTACCATTTTACTTTGCACATTTGCATTGTTTAAGCAGTGTGCTTAAAAACGTGTTTGCTGTTGTTTTTTTTTTTTCAGTTGTATAGTTCAACTTACTAGATTGTTTTACTTTTGTTAACCTATTGTGTTCTACCTACCCTGCATGGACTTCGCGTCCGCAGTATGTATTAAATAAATAAATAAATAAATATGTAGGGTCAGCCTGTGATTCACTGACATCTTTACTGTGAGACGATAATCATGAACCCTAATAGAATACCCATAGAAAACTTCGCGAAACTTCCTATGATTACACTGTTCCGGGAACAACTAGAGTGAAAATTATAGAAGACGAACAAAGAAATAAAATCTTGCTAGTTGCGAGGTTTTCGCGGAGGCGCCGATAATTGCGAGTAATATTGGACATGCTTATATGCACGTTATTTCTTGCTCACAATCGTATACAGTTGTTTCTGGCATGTAACAGGTGCATGAGGCGTTACTCGAAGAATTCCTCACATGCCGATGCATTTCCTTAATTTAGTGACCTGTACACGGTTCTGAATTGTTAATGCGACTGCCTTAGATGCCTCCATAAACGTGAAAAGTGACGAGAGGTGGCGTCAGCACGAACGATGAAAAAAAAAATCGCCTTCGTCGCGCAGTAACGTCATCATTTGACGCCGTCACGTGGCGTTACAGTGGCCAGCATTTGTGGCGTAATCATGACGTCAAATAATGACAACGTGACATCGCATGAAGACGTCATCAGATGACATCGCCACCTAGACAAAAGTGGACCGATCCCGGATGTAGAGCAACATCACATTAGTTGCTGAAACATTGGTGCGGGTTAGGGGAAGAGCGGGGGGGGGTGGGGGGGGGGGGGGGGGGGGTTCATCAATACGATCGAGTGAGAGGAACATGAGGATGGCTTTCGCCTTCCAGTCGTTTTAGGAGAACGCATAAGGAAGTTAAAGGAACCGTGTGACTTTTTATTTAATCACACTCACTGGCTTTTTCGAACTTTTTCGCAACTATATCAATGCTCGATTTAGGTCTATTTGATTTTATGTGTCCGTAATGCTCGGCTTTCTTCGCGTGTATTGCTTATCACTCGTTCTTTGCGTTTAACCTTACTTGCACGCCTAAAGGAAACAGGAGGAGCCAATAAAGCGTCCAACTTCTGCTTTGAGTACAGATACGCGAAGAACAACGTTATGTGTAGGCTGTAGTACTTTTTTCTCTTTTGTTTTTGGTTTTTTTTGCTGGAGGTTCAGCCTGCGTTCTGTAACTTTGTGACCCCCTGTATATTCTCTTCCGTGTGCCTCCAGTGGCATTCGTTATAAAGATTGGCATATTAGACAGCTATAGTTTAGAGAGCTTTGCGGAATAGCGGGATCGAAATGCGCATGCTCAGTACGCTAAACGACCCGTAGCGTTTACCGTACACACGCTATTTTTCAGATTTAGCGTTACAGTGTTTAAAAATAAAGACTTTTTCTGATTATTAACAAAACCAGAAGTAAGTGCTCGGCAGCGAAACAAGACTGTTACTCGTAGATCGTGCCAATAATAATAATAATAATAGTAATAATAATAATCATAATAATAATAATAATAATCACACCGGCCATAATTCTCTAAGCCACTATAGGAGCCTTTCCTCGCCACGATCTCCTGGCAGACGGATGTAGCACAATACTCGGAGGCGCCATCGACTCTGCGCTTCGAAGAAGGGGCGCCGCCATCTCTCAACAGGGCCTCTTCATCCCTGACGACGCCGCAGGCCACGGGACAGGATTTATGTCTTCAGGGAGGGCTCGCTTTTTCAGCCATCAATCAGTCCTTGGATATAACGTTTGCACAAAGCGACACTCGCACCATCGAGCTGCAGTCGAAAGCAGGAGGGAAAGGGTGGTCAGCGTTCTCGAATGAATCGGTAGCCGGGCAGACATATCGGGTGATACAGGGCGTCGCATATATCATCGCGTGGTCGCCATATAGTATTCCTGCTCGACGTCTCTCGGGTTATACGTCTAGC
This sequence comes from Rhipicephalus appendiculatus, assembly GCA_030522465.1. Classification (NCBI taxonomy): domain Eukaryota; kingdom Metazoa; phylum Arthropoda; class Arachnida; order Ixodida; family Ixodidae; genus Rhipicephalus; species Rhipicephalus appendiculatus. Next base: position 4,566 of record JALIZH010012337.1, on the reverse strand, counting down.
ACGCGTGGGCTTGTGTGGGGCGCACGCGGCAGCGGTATGCGAGATGCGCGGAAGCGCTACCGTCGCCACGGATGCGCGATCTGGCATGCAGGGTGTCAGCGAAAGCTGAGAAAACAAAAGGACGGTGGCGCAGATTTATAACCCCATGTTTCCGGTGCCGCGCCGAAGCAGCTTCCGGTTTGCGATCGCCGAAACCACCGGCGTCGTTTTCGGGCGCCGTGACAGCCGGAGTCAACGCCCGCGCAACGTACTAGCCGTTACGTCTACACTGAACACCTCACCCAGTTTGAGGGAATATATACATAAGGGCACACTCCACGCGATTTTCCGTATTATACACGGACTTTTGGCCGTTATGTGTGCGGAAGGAGGCGGCTGTATGGCAACAGAAGCTCAACCTACATCGCCGCCATCTAGAGGCCACTGATGAGCCTCAAGCCCCTGGCGGTAGGCCATATTCCCAATCGTAGGGTACGAGGGGGGGGGGGGGGGGGGGGCTAGAGCCTCCTCCAGAATTTGACCATTTACAAGAAGAATGACCCTTTACAAGAAACGCGAAGCTGTTGTGTCTGACTGCTAGCTGAGTTGAGGCGCTCCCTTAGTGTTTCTTCCTCACGTTCCTTTCCATTTTGTTTTTCTTCTTCTTTTTTTTTTTGGGGGGGGGGGGGGGTGGAGGGGGGAGCCGAGAATAAAAAATCACAGCATATATCCACGAAGTGAATGATGAGGAGTGGGCGAAGGCGCGGGGGATCGTTCGGGTAAGCATGAATCTCTCCGTACATTGCCCACTCGATCATGCAAAGACGTGACACGTCGTGACGCGAGCCCTCGCCGCCTCTGGATCGGCTTGCCGGCACTGCCGTGCCGCTGCAGCTTCGCGAGCCCTCAACTACGGGTCGGCTAAAATAGAATGTGCTCTGGAATGCGCTTATTGTTCATCGTCATCAGCGTCATCGTCATCGTCACGGCGTATAATGGTTACCTTGCATGTGCTGTGCCGTGATGGCAGCGTCATCGTCATCGCACTAGCGTGGCTACGCCGCATTCCGTGCTACACCGAGTGACACCGGAGGAGTGATGGACAAGCCTCGACCTTGAGGAGCTTCGCCCCTAAAAAACCCTCATGAGTAGCGAAGCATGTAGGGAAGGGTGTTTCAGCTCCACTAACGTCGTCGGCTATTAGTTGGGCTAACTGTTGCCTTCTTATTTTTAAGAGGACCGGCGCATAGTAGTGGGATTTACCCAATTTTTTTGTGGCGCATACCCGTTTTTATGATGGACCGTGACTACGTGACACACAGTGACGACATAAGACGCCGACAAGCCGACACCCTGAGGTGGTTCGCGATGTCATGATCACGTCATGATTGTGTCACAAATTATTTCAACCTTGTGTCGTCATGATTCCATAATAGCATGACGTCATCACATGAAGCTAACATTATGAGAGACCGCGACAACATGACACACCGTGAAGACAGGAGAAGCCGACACAAGCCGAAGCCCGTAAGGTGCTCCGCAACTAAAGAAGGGAGTTGTACGAGATGGAAACGCGGTAGAAAACGGGAAGAGCAACGTGCGTGATGTGTACCGTATGCCTGGCGCGTGCAAGTGAATTCGGCGGTCTCGAAACACCACAACATTAAGGAAAACAAGATGCGGGGAGTAGACTGCATCTTTTCAGGCCACTAAATATGTATCACCAAATCAGTGGCGTAGGCAAAAAAATGTTTTCAGGGGGGAGGAGAGGGTCCACCTTTCTGTGTATGCAGGGGTGCTACAGCGGAAATAGGATCTGGAGCATTTTCCAAAAGCAGCGAAATATTGATTTCGCAGCACGAAAATCCAAGTCTGGAGCAGGTTATGGGGAAAACACATCAATATTTAGGCACGAAATCCCCCCAAAATTTAGAGCAGTATAACAAATACAGCTTACTATCAGAACAGAAAACAAAACTATGTACAAATCATTCAACATCGCCTAACTGGTGCACAGTGCTCGTGAGCACAGCTATTTCAATAAAAAGCAGTCTGCTGAACCACCTGAACCACCTCACAGTGCTAACAATGTCGAAGTCAACACTAGCATTTGCAACGCTTGTCAAATCATTGGACAGGATCTGCAAATGCTAATGTGGACCTCTCAAACTGGTGACCTAAAATTCGGGAGATTCATGAAGCACGAGCGAGTGGTGGTGGTGAAAAAAGAAAAAAAAGCAGCAAACAAGCATTCATTTTTGTTCACTTTTCCTGAGGACCACATAAACGTCTTACACAGCTCCGAATGATTGCCAGTAATTTTTTGTAGACGTGAGCGATAATATTGGTACTTGTAGTTATACGACGCGTGCGCGCATGAGAAATTAAAGAACAAAATGTGCTGTGTCCCGTGAGAAATGGTACTAATAGCTGTTTTTAAATCTTCGTAAGCTTTTTCGCAAGGCACCGGCGTGCCGCTGCGAAAATGGCTTTAAGAATGCATTTTGCACGCAATAGAACAAGGCTAGGAAATTTTAGAACCACTGTCCTGTTTTTCTTCTCTTTCACGATGGGTTGTGGTCTGCGAGTCTGGATTGAATGGGATGACGATGCACAAACTGCAGGTGGCCAACACTGCCTCCATTTCTCGCTAAAATTTTCTCGCACCTGAGAAAATTTTGAGGTTGTCGGACACTTTGGCAGAGCGTGGCGCAAACTCAACAAATTTCATGGTTTTGACACCGCTTGGCACAAAAACAAGAAATATAAAATTGGTGCAGCTGTGTCACCCTTGCAGTATGTCCCAACATATGTTCGTGCATTTCTATTTGCACGTATATATTTATACCCATGGAAATCTAAAAAATTTCAGGAAGGAGTGTGGGAACCCCTCAGCCCTTTCCCCCAAGCCCTGGCCACGCCACCGCATCAAATGTATCGGCACCAAGAAGTCCAACTTTCTTCATCGATTTCGTGAATAACATCCCCTCACTTTCTGCAACAGCGTATGAGGTCCACGTTGTCCACGATCATTTCATAACCGAACTTGGAAACCTTTCTTACCCAGGCTATAAACGAAAGTGAATAGAAATATAATGAAAACAAAATTGAACGTCAGACAGGTAGACATGTCTCCCGCGTCTGACAGCAGGAATCGACAGCAGCAACCACACATAGCAAAACCAGACGGAGCCACTACAAGGACATTACTTTGAAGCGGGAGCGCGTTGGTTTAAAAAAAAAATACCCAAATTTGCGGAAGCAAAAGAAAGGAGCAAACGTTTACGGCTTTGCACAGCCAATGAGGCTGAAAGCTTACTACGCTGTGTGTGTATACACCGAGCTATTTGCATAAGATGAACCGACGCCGTAGATTTGCATGCGCAAAGGTATACCTCAGCTGTATAATGCGGCAGGGCGTAAGCGAGAGGATGCGAGAGAGGCATCGGCGACGGTGCAAAAACGGCCCAGCGCTCTGGAACCCCCGCACACCGAATCGCAAAGCAACGGGGAAACTATAAAAAGAACACAAAGGAGGATGGGTCGCTAAAAGACGTGAACACCTGCACTTTGCTTGCACAGGGCGTTGGGCAGAAGCTACAACGAGAGGTCCATTTTCCCTTTTAGGGATAGCGCGTGTTACGATCACCCGAAAAGGGGATAAAATGAAGTTTCCTCGTTTCCATTATTCGGCTTTTTCTTTTTCGCTTCTACATGTTAATTTCTTGAAGTTTAACAAATTAAGAAAAAGCTTAAGTCTGAGAAACATTTTGGGAAGAGGGGGTGTTCATGTTTACGCCTGCCTTGTTCTGGTGCGTTGGCCGCTGTCTTTGCAGCGCTGTACGACGAAGGGGCCCCTCGGGGCAAAATTCAGGCCCCGCTTTATGCCGCAAACACAGTCGCGCCTATTGGAAGCTTGCGTTTTTACGGCCGCCGTCCATATAAAAACCTGCGTGCATTCATGGCACGTCCGTTGACACCGAGAAAAGGCTTTGTCACCGGAGGCACTTCTGCACTCGTGAACGATGCCAGCGTGAAAGGCGTGAAATCCTTGGTGCGTGGAACGTTAAGAGGAGCCGTCGCCTCCGGCCCGATGACGTCATACGCCGCAGGGTGGTGATCTGAGTAAAAGCGACGGTTCGGCGACGACCGTGATGACTTTGCCTTCGCCGAAGAGTTCTGCCATGGCGTGCGTCTTGACCACCTGGAGCCTTTTGTCATCGACAACACGACCATTACAAAGCTTTTTTTCTTCACTTATGTCCGGAATGGTCAACACGAACATGATAAATATAAAACAGCGCTTTTTAAAGTTTTTTAATTGTTGGGGTTCAACGTCCCACAACCACTCTATGATTATGACGGACGCCGCAGTGGAGGACACCGGAAAGTTTCATCCCCTGGGATTTTGTAGCGTGCGCCTAAATAAGTCCACGGGCCTCAAGCATTTTCACCTCATGCAAAAGTGCGGCCGCCGCGGCCGTGATTCGATCCCGCGACCTTCGGGTCCACAGTCGAGCGCCATAACCACTAGACCACAGCAGCGGGTAAAACGGCGTTCAAGACACGCGGCAAAGAAAGAAGTGA
>JALIZH010012336.1:12500-85530 GCA_030522465.1 Rhipicephalus appendiculatus | reverse complement strand
GGCAGGAATTTCGCAGATATTTTTTTAGTCGCAATTATTATTTCCTCGATCGTGGCGAAAATAATTCTGTCGCTTTATTTGAGAGTGGAAGCTCTAAAGGAAACAAAAGAAACTGGTTCTGTTAATTGTAGGTCAAGTTATTGAAGACGTGGCACTGGTATTCTTTTCAAACCGACCAATTCTTTTTTCTGCACTTTCTTGAGAATTTCGTTTCTGTTAGCTCTGCCTCTTGCTAATGTCAGCGCCCACCAGTAGTCTCTTTAGAAGCGGCGCAGCCCATGATGCAGCATGACTCAGGGAGACTATTATAGCAATACTGCAATTCGACCTAGTTGGAACAGATTCGTCTTAACGTTTTCGCGCAAGCACACGGAGACAAAGAGAACGATAGGACGAACGCAACCATGTTTGTTTGTTTGTTTGTTTGTTTGTTTGTTTTCTTGTTCGTGCTTATACATATGGCTCGTACTCACTACGGGAGATTGGCCATTAAACCGGTGGTTAATGAGGGTTGTTGGAGGAAAATGTTGCGCTCGTCCGTGTGTTTCTCTTCTTTGTCTACGTGTGCTTGCGCGAAAACCGTTAAGATGAGACTATTATGACAAGTGCTTCTGCTCAAGGTCCGCAATGGAAAATTCGCTCCGTTACCTGAAGGGCTGCACTCCGAGGAGTTTCAGAACCGCACATCAGGCTTGACAAAACAAAATAATAAAAAAATGACGAAACTTGCACCAAGCCACGCAAGGCTTGAAACAGCGAAACTGGGTGATTCTGAAGACTAATCTAGTTGCTTGTAGGTTGTTTCTAGGCCTTAGCTATGAAGTACTCCACTGCGGGAAAAGCTGAGTCCAGCTGTATGTATGTTATGCATGACAGGTCCGTAACGTCGTCTTTGATGTTGGAGGTCCATAGGTATGCCTGTCTTAAGTGGCTATATAAGTGTACTGGTTGACGACAATATTGTCATATCAATTTGCGCAGCAAAATTAGAAAAGCTAATTCAAATAGGCTCAGCGCGACAACGAGCGCAAGTCTTTTAATAAAGCAAACATCTTTATGCCTCCGTTCACACTTTGACACTATTCAAGCCCGCATTTTTTTACTAGCGATTTGCGTAGACTGAAGGATCGAAGTAATGCAGCGATAGGGGTACGCATTTCGAGGTTATTCTGCGTTCAAAATTCAAGATACAAAAAAGACTTCCTACCCTCAACGCGGTTCACATGACCCCATTTCACTCGCCATTGGCATTAAAAGTCCCTACGTCGGGAATGCTTGCACACCATTGTTGCCTGTTCCATCCAGAGTAGCGATTATGCCGTTACCGCAGTATAACAAACTATGTGGAGCCTCACCCCACACCCCTAGAATGAGGGTGAGATAATAACAATCCTCCAAGGTGAAAAACATGGTTGATCCCTCCGTCATAGGAATCGGTATAACACGAAAGTGAAACACGTTCTTACAGAAGTAGTTGAATGTTTACTGTACATTGATATAAGATAGCTTGCACAACGTCTATTAGTGTTTGACAGTTATAGCACCGTTTAACGTGGATGCATGCACGTTGACGCTTAGTGGTACATCTGTATCTCAACGACTAATGTCCATGATCAATGATTAAACATACCCTTGTGATCATAGATGCTTGTGGTAGCTGTACGGTGAGAGTGGAATTAGAGAAAGCGGTGTGACAGCCAGAACAGTGCTACTGATTGGACGCCGAACTTGAGTTAAGGTCGCCTTCTCGCGGCATGTTAGTGTTATTGAACAACGCTGCCCAACTGTTGAACAACGCAACGCACGTCGTGTCTTCCCGTTGGCCGGCTGCGGTTTCTCGCGGGGCGAGCTTAAGTTGGGAACGCATAGCTACGGCCACGCAACGCACTCGCGCGTTGCAGAGCTATTTTGGTATGGACGAATGCTCTGAGCGAGGCCGATGCTAGGGGTAAGGTCGCCACCTGGCAATGTGTTAATGCGTTGATTAAATTGCACTCTTCCTATTTGAAACGCGCCGAATGGGACGAACGCGTAGAAACCGACGCTTTGAAGAAACTAATCGGGCAGTTCACGGTCATAACGCATTACATCTCTTTAGCAAGAGCACTGTGAGAGGACATTGGTAGATATAAAAGGCTTTTTTTTTATAGCCTACAGATTATGTGATCATGGCGCAGTGGATAGCGTGCCCGGCATCTCTTGTCGCGGACCAAGAGGTCATAGGTTCGACTCCCGTTGACGGAACCTTTTTTCTTTGTCTTCTGATCATGCGTATTTTTTCGACGTCATTTCCGTGACGGAAATACGTCACTCAAATCTTGGTGGACCCCGGCATAAAACCCTTTCGTGTTAAAAACATTCACCTTTTGAATACCCGTAGCACTCACGAATGCAAAACAGGTACAAATAAACCGGCAGATCCCTCGCATTGTGGGAATCGATGTAAAGCGAAGCAGCCAGCAAGGAGCAAATAATGCTGAACACAGCATGCATGTCATGATTTACATGTTAGGACCTGTCATTTATGTTCGTCATACAGTCACGTCACGCAGTACCTATTTTGGTGTATATCAAGCTAGCGAAACGGCCGCGAGCGCGCCATGAGCGTGGCATGCAAGTTATGCTGTACATATCGTGTCGTGATTTTTGTATTACCACTTGTCATCTATGTTTGTCATCCCGTCACGCCATGCAATACTGAACTTGTATATCCATCTAGCGAAACGGCCGTGAGCACACCATGAGCGTGGCATGTAAATCATGTTGTGCATGACAAAGATGTCATGATTTTCATTTTACGATCTGTCATTGATGTTTGTCACAGATGCGTCATTCAATAGCGAATTTAGTATATATCAAGCTAGCGAAACGGCCGCGAGCGCGTCATAAGCGTGGCATGCAAGTTATGCTGTACATGACATGTCATGATTTCCATATTACCACTTGTCATTTATGTTCGTCATACAGTCACGTCACGCAATACCAAATTTGGTGCATATCAAACTAGCGAAACGGCCGCAAGCATGCCGTGAGCGTGACATGCAAGTCATGTTGCACATTACATGTAATGATTTACATATTACCACAAGTTGTAATTTATGTTCGTCATACAGTCACGCCACGCAATACCATATTTGGTGTATATCAAGCTAGCGAAACGGCCGCGAGCGTGCTATGAGAGTGGCATGCGAGTCATGTTGTTCATGACATGCGCGTCATTATTTGCATATTACCACCTGTCATTTATGCTCCTCATACAGTCACGTCACTCAATCCCAAATTTGGTGTATATCAAGCTAACGAAACGGCCGCGAGCGCGCCATGAGCGTGGCATGTACATCATACTTTTCATGACAAGTTATTCATGATTTTCATGATATGACCAGCCACTTATGTTCCTCATACAGTCATGTTATGCCATACAAAATTTGGTATAAATCCCATTAACGATACGGCCAGGAGAGCACAAAATCGTAGGCGGCTAGATAGATAGATAGATAGATAGATAGATAGATAGATAGATAGATAGATAGATAGATAGATAGATAGATAGATAGATAGATAGATAGATAGATAGATAGATAGATAGATAGATAGATAGATAGATAGATAGATAGATAGATAGATAGATAGATAGATAGATAGATAGATAGATAGATAGATAGATAGATAGATAGATAGATAGATACGCTTAAAGTCGCCGAAGTTCGCTAAGAAATGCTTCGCGTTTAAAATTGTCGAAGCTCGCACTAAGCACTAAGCCGCGCAAGCCTTGAAATAGCGTAAAAGGGTAGCGGCTTGGGCTGGTTGGTATGCCATGGTGAATGCTTTAGCGCGAACTGAAGACGAGGAGACGAACGAGGACGAGCGCTGAAATAGCGAAACTGGACGATTCTGAAGACTAATCTGGTTGCGTCTAGGTTGTTTCTAGGCCTTAGCTAGATGATGAGGGTTGTCTCTAGGTTGCTTCTAGGTTTCTTCTAGGTGGTCGCTAGGCTTTAGCTAGGTGATGCTAGGTTGTAGCCAAGTTCAACCAAGTGCTACTGCATTATAGCCAAATACTACGACGTTATAGTGAATTACTACGATGTTATATTTAGACGCAGTAGCCGCCCGATTGGTTTGATCGAGGGTGACCCCAAGTGGGAATGAGAAAGACAGGAATTATTAACGGAGAAGTCATCTTTATTGAGTAAGCTTATTCATCGTAGTCATCGTACTCATCTTCGTCACCATCAGATAAATCTCCTCCAATCTCGGTTCTTGGGAACTCCTCAGCCTCGTCCCTGCCATGAAAGACGTCGACCATGGTTTCATCTTCAGTCACCAGCATTTCTTGTCGTTGCTCCTCTTTGGAATTCTCGGCTTGAGTTGCACTCCCAACTTCCAAGTGACTGTAGCTTTGGTAAATCAGTCATTGGCTCGGCAGCTTCATAGCCAAGACGATAGTTACTCATCCCACAGTATAAGACCCTGTTGTCGCAACTAGGACCGGGAGGAGCTTTTTAGTGGACCAGTGGCGAGTAGCGGGATTTACTCAATTTGGGCATATACCCAGCCAACGAATCGTTATAGAGCATACATATTTCGGCAGCTTAAACAGCTTCGCTGTTAAAAAGCCGGCAGCTTGCGACGGCGTCTATTTAGTGTTCTGTAGAAAAGCCCGCAAAACAAAACCCGATAATGTCTTTTTATGCATCATTGTCTCGATCACTTCTAACTTTACATTTATCGAATCAAAGGATCGTGCTCTTCTCCGTCATTTCCGCCCGAAGTGTTTATGGTTGGTGTCACTACGTGTTGATGCGGTCGGCAGCGATGTAGTGACTTCATAGCATGATTAAAATATCAAATCTAATGAGGCAAAAACCTTACATGCCTCATCGAACGAGCAAAAGATGGCGTCGGCGGCAGCACCGAGTGATTCAAAAAATCACCATGCGAAGACGTCATCCTATGGCGTCATCATGACGTCACAGGTCGTCACCATTCGCGCCGTCATCATGACGTCCCTATGATGTCACACACATGACGTCATATGATGACGTTATCACATGACATCATTGATTGGTCGGTAGTGCGCGGATCCTGGAGGCACGGCAAAACCACGTGAGGTGCCGAAAGCTTGCATGCCTCCGATCCCGAAGGCAGTCCGGAACCACGTTTGGTGCAGAAGGCTTTCGGGCGCGGGATGAATGCAATCGACCGAGAGAAACATGGTCCATCCCTCCGTCATAGGAATCGGTATAACACGTAAGTAAGACGTGTCTTTACATCATCATCATCATCATCATCATCATCATCATCAGCCTGTCTACGCCCACTGCAGGGCAAAGGCCTCTCCCATGTTTCGCCAATCAACCCGGTCCTGTGCTTTCTGCTGCCACGTTATACCTGCAAACTTCTTAATCTCATCTACCCACCTAATTTTCTGTCTCCCCCCTCACGCGTTTGCCATCTATTGGAATCCAGTCAGTTACCCTTAATGACCAGCGGTTATCCTGCCGACGTGCTACGTGCCCGGCCCATATCCATTTCTTCTTCTTGATTTCAACTATGATATCCTTAACCCCCGTTTGTTCCCTGACCCACTCTGCTCTCTTCCTGTCTCTTAAGGTTACACCTATCATTTTCCTTTCCATCGCTCGCTGCGTCGTCCTCAGTTTAAGTTGAACCCTCTTTGTCAGTCTCCAGGTTTCTGCTCCGTAGGTAAGTACCGGTGAGATGCAGCTGTTATATACCTTCCTCTTGAGGGATAGTGGTAGACTACCATTCATGATTTGATAATGCTTGCCGAATGAGCCTCATCCCATCCTTATTCTTCTAGTTATTTCACTCTCATGGTTCGGCTCCGCGGTTACTACCTGTCCTAAGTAGACGTACTCCTTTACAACTTCCAGTGTCTCGCCACCTATTGCAAAGCGCTGTTCTCTGCCAAGATTGTTCCACATTACTTTAGTTTTATGCATATTAATTTTCAGACCTACTCTTCTACTTTCCGTATCCAGTTCAGTAATCATAAGCTGTAATTCGTCTCCCGCGTTACTCATCAATGCAATGTCATCAGCGAATCGCAGGTTACTGAGATACTCTCCATTAACTCTTATCCCTAACTCTTCCCAATCTAGGGCCCTGAAAACCTCCTGTAAACACGCGGTGAATAGCATTGGAGAGATCGTGTCTCCCTGCCGTACGCCCTTCTTTATTGGGATTCTGTCGCTTTCTTTATGGAGGACTATAGTGGCTGTGGATCCGCTGTAGATTTCTTCCATTATGTTTATATAGGCTTCGTCGATGCCCTGATTCCGCAGTGCCTGCATGACTGCTGATGTCTCCACCGAATCAAATGCCTTCTCGTAATCTATGAAGGCTATGTATAGGGGTTGGTTGTATTCCGAGCATTTGCTCTATCACCTGATTGATAGTATGAATATGGTCTGTTGTTGAGAAGCCTGTACGAAATCCTGCCTGGTCCTTTGGTTGATTGAACTCTAATGTCGTATTAATTCTGTTAGCAATTACTTTTGTAAATAGCTTGTAGACAACGGACAGTAAGCTGATGGGCCTGTAGTTTTTCAGGTCCTTGACGTCCCCTTTCTTATGGATCAAGATGATGTTGGCGTTCTTCCAAGAATCTGGTATCGTCCCCGTAGAGAGACACTTCGTATACAGGGTGGCCAGTTTTTCTAACACAATCTCTCCACCGTCTTTCAACAGGTCTGATGTTACCTGATCCTCACCAGCGGCTTTGCCTCTTTGCATTCCCTTTAGGGCTTTCTTTACTTCTCCTGTCAATACTGGTGGGATGTCAGATTCCTCTGGGCTATTATTGCTTCTTACGTTATCATCCTGACTGTCTCGGCTGCTGTACAGATCTCTGTAGAACTCTTCCGCCACCTCAACTATTCTATCCATATTGGTTGTGACCTTGCCTTCCTTGTCCCTTAATGCATACATCTGATTTTTGCCTATGCACAGTTTTATCTTCATAGCTTTGAGGCTTCTTCCGTTCTTTAGGAGCTTTACTCTAAAGCTTTACTTTAGAGCTTTAGTCTTTACAGGAAGTAGTTTAATGTTTTCTGTACATTGATGTAGGAGCCTTTGCAGAATGTACATCGGTGCTTGGCGCCTATAACATCGATTAACGTGGATGCACCCAGTTAGAAGCTGGGTGGTACATCTCCATCCCGACGACTAACGTCCATGATCAATGATTAAACAAACCTTTATCGTAGCTGCAGTACTTCGCGGTGAGTGCAAAAGCAGAGAAAGCGGTGTGACAACCACAAGTGCGTCGCTAATTGGACGCAGAACTTGGCCTAAGGTCGCCATCCCGCGGCATGTTAAAGTGTTATTGCACACGGCCGGACTATAGAGAGAAACGCAACGCGCGGCGAACGTGTCTCCTCTCTACCCCAGCCACGATTTTTCTCACGGTGAGCGTAAGCAGAGAACGCGGTGTTAAGCCAGGCGAGGCAGGCGCGCGTAGCAGAGGTATTAAATGCGAAGCATTTCTTAGCGAACTTCGGCGACTTTGCGTATCTATCTATCTATCTATCTATCTATCTATCTATCTATCTATCTATCTATCTATCTATCTATCTATCTATCTATCTATCTATCTATCTATCTATCTATCTATCTATCTATCTATCTATCTATCTATCTATCTATCTATCCACCTACGACTTTCTGCTCTCCTGGCCGTATCGTTAAACAGATTTATACCAAAATTCGTTTGGCATAACATGACTCTATGGCGAACATGAGTGAGTGGCCATATCATGAAAATCATGACTAACTTATCATGAACGGTATGATTTGCACGCCATGGCCGTGGTGCTCTTGAGGCCGTTTTCTTAACTTGATATATCCAAAAATTGGTATCATGAGACGTTGCTGCATGACCAACATACGTGACAGGTGGTAAGATGAAAATCATGATGTGTATGTCATGTACAACATGATTTACATGCCACGCTCATAATACGCTGACGGCCGTTTCGCTGGCGTGATATACACCAAACTTGGTATTGCGTGACGTGACTCAATGACGAACATAACTGACAAGTGGCGTCACTGCCAGATGGCGTCCATATCTCACGCAGCGCCTCCTCTATTTTATCAATGCCAGCCAGATGCGGCCGATTTCACATAGAGGAGGCACTGTCTGAGGCAAGGCAAAGCATAGTAGTACTGCCGGCAGAAGACTATCGTCTTTCGACGACATTTGCAGCGAAGCACGCAGATACACGGTCAATTTTTTCTTCAAATTTTTCTTTTCCATCTGATTGTGTGCATTTTTGCAACGTCATTTTCTTGACGGAAATACGTCACTGAAGTCTTGGGGGGCCCCAGGATAAAACACTTTCATGTTAAAAAAAAGTGATGGCTTTAGCCTTCCACTCGTCTTAGGGATATCCATAAGAGACTTGGTGACTTTTCGATATAGTAGCTTTGATCAATCTATGCCAAAATTATCCCCAGCCATCAGTCTATTCAACTCACAAACATAGAATTGGCGCTACCAAAAGCATTGGAGGGCCTCTTTAAGTGTGTTGTTTGGTGGGGTTTGTCGTCGGTTTCTAACATAAAATATATCGTTCAGTATTGTAAAGCCTCCATGACAGGCCCACCTTGTCGCTGCAGACACAGTGTCACAGCGCTGTACGCCGGTCCCGGAGTAATTATGTAAATGTGAACACTCCCAGGTTTAGATGCCATATATACCTCATAAAGTGAACAGGGGTGACCGCCGCTGTAGCTCAGTTGGTAGAGCATCGGACGCGTTATTCGAAGGTCGGAGGTTCAGTCCCTGCCAGCGGCAAGTTATCTTTTCGTCCACTTTACTTGCTTCACATTTACATCATAATTACTACAATACTTTCTAGGGCTTTCTTGTCTGTTAGCTCTAATTAATGTTGTGCTTAACAAAGAAAAAAAATGAGCCTTAAAATTCCCTTTCGTTCGTTCAATTCATAGCGAGGATCTCATTCTGGCAGACTGGAGGCCTTCAAGTATTATGCGAGGGATTATTGGTCAGGACTCAGGTGCCAGCTCGTAAGTCGCTCACGTGCTTCGTGACGCCAGCAGGCAGAGAAAGAGTATTCCACACTCGCTGTCATGGCTACTAGCGGGGCTGACTAAAAGTCCAAGGTTTAGATGCACATATACACATCATTAACAACCGCTGTAAAAGACTTGTTAGAACATCGGACGCGTTATTGGAAGGTCACAGGTTTGGTCCCTGCCAGCAGCAAGTTACCTTTTCGTCCACTGTACTTTCTTCACATTTCCATCATAATTACTACATTTAATCATCCTCTATAACTTTCCATGACTTTCCTGTCTGTTAGTTCTAATTAATGTTGTGCTTAACACAGAAAACGAATGAGCCCTTCAAAGAATTCTTTGATGAATGGCAGATGTGTCCACAGCTGATCTCACGAGTTCCTCCACGGACAATAGTACGGCTGCGTCTTCGGATGAAACGACCAGCGAAATAGTCTCCTCTTCCACGGATGTCGAGTCCTCGACGAACAGCTCGCTAGATGAACTCGTAAGGAGTTACCGCATGCCTGACACTCCAGAATGCAGGTCAGTATCCGCACTGGACGCACTTGGGCACATGATATGACGAGTTTGTAACTATCGATACTTCAAGAATAGCGAGCTCCTCTTGCGCACACTTTGCAAACACTGGTAAGTTGACTTTCCTGCACCACAAAACTTCTCGTTCCCAGACTGCTTGTCCCGCTCTAAGCGGGTTGACCCCTCCACATTCCAGCGAAAGTGAGGGAGCAGTACAGAGACTTTGCAAAGCACACTGCACGAATGTCACGCGCTATTCTAAGTTCCGTCCGGTACTGAAGAAAGGGAGAAACGAAATGAATGAAAGGCGGATGGAAACAATTGTTGGTCTGCTAGTCTGTGGTCAAGGCTGTTCGTGTGGAAAACATACCTACTCAGACATGCGCAGTAACTGTTTTGCAAGCTGCCGCTGTCAATTTACGTTATAATGTTATTAAAGGGGTCCTCCAACACTTTTCAAGACCTCATTGTTTTACATATTTTACTAGCGGGTTGTGTAGACTGAAGGCTTGAAGAAATTAGTGGCGCAAAAACGGCAGTGATAGGGGCAGGCATTGCGAAGTTATTCATCCTAGAAAATTCAAAATACAATAAAATGGACGCCTGCCCTCAACTCGATTTTTGGCGGGGTCACCTGACCACGTTTCCCTCGCCCTGTGACGTCGGGTGACTCGCCAATGAAATGAACTGAAAGATCTTACGTACCGGAAGCTTGCATGCCATGTTGCCCGTTAATTCCAACGTATTGAGACGCCGTTGCGAAGGTAACAAAAAATGTGGTGCTTGAAGAGTGAACCGCACGTGCGAAACAAGGCAGCTCGCGAACGCCTCTATAATGTTTTGTAGTTTTAGTGATATATCTTGTTGCGACGGCGTCTCTGTCAACGCTCTTACATTCAGTTTCTTCAAACAACGGCACCTGGAGCGTTCCCGGCGCGTTTCCTCCAGTACCGTGGCGTTCTGCGCATTCTTTCGCGGCGCTGCAGTTTTCAAGTTGAAGAGTTCGGAGAGCTTTAGTCTATTCTGTGTTCAGTGAAAAAGGTACGCTAAAGAAAAAAGAAATGCAATAATATTCTTTATTTTGATGCAACGCCGCAATTACATCTAACATTACATTTATCCTAATCACAGGCCTGCGCCATTCATCGTCATTTCCGCCCGCAATAGTTTTGGCGAGCGCCACTACGTGTTGATGCGGTCAGCACCGATGTTTTGAAGCTTTAGAGGGCCCCTTTAAGCACAACCCGAAAAAAATAAGCTCTAGTATTTACACATATATCTACTCTAAGTAATAAAGTAATCAAATTACTGTATCTCTCTTTTGCTGTAGTGAGTAAAGCAATGAACCCTGATGGGGTTCATCGCCTTACTCTAACAAATTACTTCGAGCGAGTAACTGCAAGAAAATTACTCCTAACATCTGTATTTTTTTTTTATCTCCAATATAGGGATGCATACTTCCGTTCGCATAAAAACTTTACCCAAAAAGGAAGAAATGAATAACCAAGACCACTTAATGTGTGTGCCAAACCACAAGAGGGGTAGCGAGGCAGGGAGGAATCAACTTTATTTACAATGATGGCGCAGTCCTCAGGGTGGCTCCTCGTGGGCAGCGACCATTTCGGCCCAGGCTGCAATAGCTTGCTGCCTTTCCCTCACGGAAGTTTCAATGAGCTTCTCCCACGCCGACCATGAGCGAGCCCCCCAGGAGCGTTTTAGGAGGGAGAAAATCCTTCACAGCACCACAATATGTGATTTTGTGTAGTCAATTTTTTTGCGTTACAATTTTGGCAGATCGAGTTAAGCGATCCAAATGTAAATAAAGGTGAGACAGGCACACAGAAAATCCTCGTAGCATCTGAACTCGAGGCCTTCAATAACGTTTCTGGAAAGCCACGGCCCCCGAAACTCCCGACATGAGTAGTCCACGACGGCTCCACGCTTTTCTGACTGATTGGTCAGCGCAGAAATAGGATTCACGGGGTTGCAAACGCATAAACGTGTTCCCCCCCAGAGATATAGAGCGGGCTTTTATTTAGATAAAACGACCACCGCCAGCCAGCTGTCATGTAGTGAAGAAAAATAAATTATTATTTCGCAGCGCGACAAGCACGAGGACGAAAAGCTACGGCACACATACGACACAGCGCTGACTATCAACTGAATCTTTTTATCCAAGAAACGTGTTTATATAGGGAGGGCCAAACTTGCGAGCCTGCGCGCAGTTACCAATGACATACATGCTTGTAAAAATTTACAAACTTCAAAAGGTTAGAAACGGTTCGCACGTGTCAGTCCTTGTGCTGCTCATACCAAGTCCAGAAGGGCTATTTCGCTGGCATGGAGAGTGATAGATGGCCGTCTAATGCACTTGTATTCGTTCTTTTAAAAATGCGAAGCATTTCTCAGCGAACTTCGGCGACTTTGAGCGTATCTATCTAGCTATCTATCTATCTGGCTATCTATCTAGCCGCCTACGACTTTGTGCTCTCCCGGCCGTATCGTTAATGGGATTTACACCAAATTTGGTATGGCATAACATGACTCTATGACGAACGTAAATGGCTGGTCATATCATGAAAATAATGACTGACTTGTCATGAAAAGTATGATTTACACGCCACGCTCATGGTGCGCTCGCGGCCGTTTCGTTAGCTTGATATACACCAAATTTGGGATTGAGTGACGTGACTGTATGACGAACATAAATGACAAGTGGTAATATGGAAATCATGACATGGCATGTGCGACATGACTTGCATGCCCCGCTCATGGCGCGCTCGCGGCCATATCGTTAGCTTGATATACACCAAACTTGGTATTTAGTGACGTGACTGTATGGACGAACATAAATGACAAGTGGTAATATGGAAATCATGACATGTCATGAGCGACATGACTTGCATTCCACGCTCATGGCGCGCTCGCGGCCGTTTCGTTAGCTTGATATACACCAAATTTGGTATTGAGTGACATGACTGTATAACAAACATAAGTGGCAGGTGGTAACATGAAAATCCTGGCATGCATGTCATCTACAACCCCATTTACATGCCACGCTCATGGTGCGCTTGCGTCCACTTCGCTAGCTTGATATACACCAAAACTGGTATTGCGCGACGTGACTGAATGACGAACATAAATTACAGGTCCTAACATGTAAATCATGACATGTATATTATGTACAGCATGATTTGCTCCTTGCTGGCTGCTTCGCATTACATCGATTCCCACAGTGCGTGGGATCTGTCGGCTTTTTTATGTAGAAACCTTCCATTATTTCACTGGACAGGCTATCTTTGTCTGCGCATAACAATGCCTTGGTAGAACACGGGGCCACATGCGCTGTCCCCGCAGTTTATGCAGCGCATTTCCAAAGTTCTGCAGTGTGCCTTAGCTTTTTTTCCTCGCTCTTGTCGCACTGTAACATAATGAATCATTACAAACTAGCCCAGTTCATTGTACTCCTAAATAAAGGTAAAGCATGCGTCGAGATATGTTAGTGAGTCGCGTTCTCAAAACAGCGACCATTTGTCGCCGCGACATGTCCAGAAAGAAGGATCGTGTGAAGTATCTCACACTAATGTAGACTTTATTACAAGCATGTTAATAAAGTGTGTATGAGTTAGTGCATGAACGATGGACTCTTGTTAATGTGATAGTAATATAATATCATCAGTTACGGCTGAATCAATAGGTGGCGCTCCGACAACTGCGCACGCGCAAATAAGTTTTAACAGTGGAGCTTTTTAAGCCTTGGGCTAAGGCTGGTGTCGTAAACAGAAAACTCGGTGGGTATGTGCCACAGGAAGGTGGTATGTGCCACAGGAAGGCGGTTTGTGCCGAGCAGTTCCTAACATAGCATATCCGCGCATAGTATAGTGTAGCGAATGGGTGGGGAAGGGAATTGAGGGTGAGGATGAGGATGAAGGAAAAGAGGGGTGGAGAGGGTAAACCGTGGTATAACTTTGTATTGAATAGTTTATGCGCTACAGAAAGCGGGTTTGTGTGTGCCAGGCAGCTCCTAGCATAGCATAGCCATGCATACTATAGTATAGCAAGGGGGGTGACAAATTGAAGTGAGGGTGAGGAGGAAGGAAATGAAGGGTGGAGAGGGTAAAGCATGGCAGAGGCTTGTCTTGCAAATGAGTTCTGCTGAATCCCGCAAGCGGGTTTGTGCCAAGCAGCTCTTAGTATAGCATAGTCATGCGTAGTATAGTATAGCAAGGGGGGTTCAAAACGGAAGTGAGGGGGGAGAAGGAGCGATCTGAAGGTGAGCAGGAAGGAAAGGAGGAGGGGACAGGGTAAAGCGTGGCATAGCCTTGAATAGTATACGTAGTTGTTATCGCTTTAATATCGTAGCTCGGCACTTGTGCTGTGTTGTTCTGTTCTCTTGTGTCCATAGGTCGGCAAACTCACTCCTGAGTCAACTCACGCAGACTCTCTCACACTCGGATTATGGGCAGTTAGTCTAAGTCTGAGTGAGTACAGGTCAGTAATAGTTTGGTGAGTTCGAGTCCAAGTGAGCCCGGTTGAGAAAAATTTGAGTGAGTCTGAGTCCGAGCGAGTCCGGTTGAAGAAAATATTGGTGACTCTTAGTTCGAGTGAGCCCTAAGCGCAAAATAGAATTCTTGAGTGAGTCTGAAAGAGCTCCACCTTTTATTACTGACTTATGGTTCTATCTAATCATCTTCAGCATTACTATCAGGTTTATATCGGCTTAGGTTTATACGCAAGTCTTTTCACGCTTAGCGTTCATGCGCCACCTTAATATTTATTGATCAGAGGCGCGAGTAAGTGGGGGGGGAGGGGTGCCATGACCCCACGAACTCTTTCACAGGAAGTTCGTCAAAAAAATGTCCCGTGTGAGTCACGTATTTCAAAAAGTGCCATTACTGTATTCAAACCACTGATAACTCGTATTCGGAGGCATGAAATGAAAACGCGTATCATAGAGCACCGATTATGTGAGATATTGGCGTTAAAAAGCTAATTTTACGCCAACGGGCTCATGAGTCGACTCACTCAAGCTCATTCAGGCTCAGGTCAAGCCGGGAGTCTGAATCTGAGTGAGTCGGGCTGAGTAATATTTTTGTGAGTTTTAGTCCGAGTGAGTCCGGTTGAGGAAAATGTTGGTGAGTCTGAGTCCTAGTGAGCGCTCAGAGGAAAAAAAATATGCGGCATGAGCGAGTCTGAGTGAGCTCCAACGTTTTAGCCGACATATGGTTGTGTCCGTGCTTGCACGCCTACTTCTTTTATAATAAATCTGTACCGAACCAAGCTTTTTGTCGTTTAAGAGCTTGTTGTATATGTGTGAAGTGGAATTTATTAAGTGCGCGAAAAATAAGCAGTGCAAGCAAACTATTTTAATAAATAACTGTATGTGTTTTCTTGCAGGTACCTCCCACAGACGCTCATGAGGAACCATGACTCCAAGTGTGATGTTCAAGCGGACATAAGAAAACAAAAAAGGACAGCTCCGAAATGACGCGATTTACCTAATAGTCTAAGCGCTGTTCCCTAATTACGAAACTGCATGCGATCGTAACGACCAGCTTTAAACGTTCCGAGTAGTTACAATGACGATGCGTTAGTTTGCAAGGCGTCAAAATTTCGTTCGCTTCGTGCGCGGCGAAAACGTTTTCACACTCATATTGTTAATCCTTAGGTGAATCGAGTGATGCCCTTTTCGCTACCTTGAATCCGCAGTGAAAGGAGGTGTTTGTACATCACAGGAAACGAATAGCGCAGAACTAAACATGTTAAAAATTGAAATGTTACGAGAAATTAACGGCCTTACTGAGTTGGGCACAAATTGGTAAAGCGAGCCTGCGCGATCACGTTAAGAACGTTACAGGTTTCCGGAAGCAGTTTCGCGCATACTCAGGAATTCAATAAATGGTATGTCTCGGCATAACGGTAATGTTGTTTCCTTCGCGATTCACATGAAAAAATAACCATTAAAATAATGGAGTGTAAATACGTGTACAGTACTCGCGGATTGAAACGCGATAATGCATGGCTAAGTAATGCACGTACATTCATTTCCACCGTCCTCAGTTCGTGTCATATCAGCTTAATTTTGACGCGAACAGCTGCATCAGAGGCAACATTGTCTTTAGCGACCACATTTTTACCGACATAACGCGGTTATCACGAACGATTGCGCGTACCGGTCGTTAAACTAAATGTTTTGATGACGCCTTTGAATCCGTGAGCACTGTACTTACAGTAATGTGACTAAAAGTTGCTGTACCGGCCGCCATTTACACTGAGTTGCAATTTCGAATGCCCTTTTATGTGGAGCCAGCTCAGGAATCATCGCCGTGTGGTCGTTTAATGCTCAAATACCAGTGGCTTGCTTTTTTTAACAGAGCATAAAAAAAAACAGCACAAGAAACGTTCTGTTACCGCGTTCACCAGCAACAGCGACGTCGCGATACGCCGGGTGTGCACGTCAGCAACTCGGCAGCCTTCTACTATTTCTCTAATAATTGTTGGATATTAACGTCCCAAAACCTTGATATGATTAATGAGAGACGCCGTAGTGGAGGTCTCCGGAAATATGGACCACCTACGGTTATTTTAACGTGCACCTAAATCTAAGTACACGGGCCTCAAGCATTTTCGCCTCCATCGAAAATGCAGCCGCTGCAGCCGGGAGTACTATTTCTCTATATGCTATAACAAGTAAAAAACTTCTAAATTGTCATGTGACGTGGTTCATTACCCGGTATTTCCCAGTGTTGGTTGCAACCATGTCGCTTTCTGGAAACCAACAAACCACCTTATCAATACGGCAGATGTTCACGTCGTGTTCTCGGGCTTAATCTATGAACTTAAGTTAGGCGAGTCAGCTCGGACATGCCATGTCTCTTGAAAATCTTGCAGGGCTTGCGTGCTGTGCGATGTCACAGCATGTTAAAGAGCCCCAGATGGTCGAAATTTCCGGAAGCCTTCCACTGCGACGGTGCCTGATAATCATATCCGGTTTTTTTTTTTCAAGTAAAACTCCAAATATTATAGACCATTCCGTGTCGCTTACGTACCCTGAACACATGTGCCGTATAGCTGCTGCTATCACCGCATCGCCCCCATCTCCAATCGCTGAAGATTCCTACGCTGTGGTGTTGGCCACCTTATATAATACTCGTTCCAAGCATCTTAGTTTTAAGAAAGTGTAGCCCCTTAAGGTTTGCATTATTTTAAAACGGAGCATCCTCTGCGAACATCTCTAAACGTCGCTGGCATTGGCTGCTGCTAAAGAACATTTTCGCATCTTCGGCGGATTGCATACGCTTTACTCAAGTTTAAACAGGAAAATATGTAGCGTTAGCAGCGCTTACAGCTTCTGTGTACGCACGCCGCGTAATGCAAAAATACTACGAATGCTTAAAAAAAAATAAGTCCGTCGAGCCGGATTCGAACCAGCGACCTATGGATATCCGCGTGGTGCTTGCCTCTACAGTCCACCGCTCTACCAACTGAGCTATCGACGGCGCGAAGTCGAGGCACGCGCCGGCACGACCGGTCAGTGCCTAGCGCTAAATAACCTAGAAGTACACAACCGTGCAGGTGTATCCGCTTTGCAAAGAACCGGTTGCGACGCCCGAACCGGTTCTTTGCAAACTGATAACGCAAGGTTATCAGTTTGCGTGTCATTAAAAATGCAGTTGGATGCACTCCAACTAGGGGTGTGCTAAAGTGAATTTTAGAACCCAATCGAATACAAATCAAATAGCGATGACACCGAATCAAATAAGAATGCGAATCAAATACTGTTTGAATAGTTTTCAAATAGTAAGGCATCCATTTTTAAGCAGCCCTAGAATAGTAATGCAACCATTTTAGAAACAGTCCAACAATACCGCATTTTATATGAAACAAATATTCTAAAGCTTTATCGAATTACCATTACGATTTGTTGTAACCGACAAAAAATACCACAGATATGTCAACTGGCGCAAGCTCGTATACCAAAACAACCGGAGCTTTACAAATATTTTGTCGCTGCAGGTTCATATGCAAAAGTGACTATAGTATTCAACGTGACACTTTGTCAACAAATTTTAAATAAAATTATTCATGAGTCAACGTCGTCATGAATGTCATAACGAAGATAGGGAATTGATTATTCTGTCGATTCGGTGACACTGAAGTTTTAAGCAAAAACGCCTTCATCCAGTGATAAATCTAGCGTCAACAGTCCCTCAAAACCTTGGGCTGCATGCATCTAGGTAATTCTAGGATGAAAACAAGAAACGTTACTTTTCTTTGTTCCAACGTTTCGTTCCTTTTTTTTCCGGGTTTTTTCGTCATTGCTTGTAGTTATTATTTGAAAAATATCCGGAAACTATTCAATGTTTTTTTAACATGCCCTATTCGATTCGAGTACCGAATCGAATAAAACGCTATTCGATTAGTTATTCGACATTTTTCTGATAACGAATATTAGAAAAATGGCATTAGAGGCGGCTACATGCTAGTTCACGCCCGACGGACCTAAATAGTTTTTCCATACCATACCATACCATTAGAGGCGGACGCGCTGGCACACCCCTAATGCCTGCGCGTCCGCCTCTTGCATGCGACAGTCATGCAATGCTTTCAACCGGCATGCATGTGGGACCTGTCTCGAACAATTAATTCCGCACGCTCGCTGCGAGAATGAAAATTGTACATGTGGTCTGGTCATCATATCTGGCCACTCAAAGAAAAAAAATACAAGAAGATTGCCGCATATCCAACGCAAAGACTTGGAATCTACATACAGCAAGTCGTTGATGATGATGATGATGAGGACGATCACCATGATGATGTTGATTAGCTACATCCATGGCTCACATCGTCACTGGGGGACCGACGAAGAAACCAATATATTTCTTTAGAAAATGGGCACATGGAGTGCATGACCATAGAGAAATTTTTTAACAGCTTTAATATCAATTAGTAATGGTAATTTACGAATTTCGGCCAAAACCTCCCTGATTCAATTAATTACTTTGCAACAGCGGAGCAGAGATCCCGGTGACAATCTGAAAGCTCCCAAAAATAGAATATTTGAATCCGTGAAATTCAATGAAATTTGATTAAATGCTTCTTTCAGGGTGCTTTTTATAAATAAATGGAAGCGACTACATGATAAAAGGTATTGTTCTATTGATTCGTCTTCATCGCAAATTGAACACAGGGGGGAAAGAGCCAGACCAGCATATATTTTTCGATAAGACAGGGCAATGCTGTAAACATAACTTCCTCTTATCATGTAGAGGAGAAATTTCTACACCAAAAGGGCAAGAGGTGTCGGTTTTCATTTAGATGAATAACTAGGGTGTTGCCACCAGTGGCGTAGCCAAGGGGGGGGGGGGTTGGGGGGGTTCGACCCCCCCCCCCGAAACGTTTCAATTTTGCTTGCGTATATATCAGGGGTCTCAAACTCATCTCAGACAGCGGGCCGCAGTCGCATAATTTAGTCCCGCAAGGGCCGGGGAAGAATGTAAGAGCGGGGGGGGGGGGGGGGGGGGTGGAGAAGAAGATTTGGGGCCAAGATTCCACCCAACAACATGTCAGCGACGATCTCCAAAATGAGTAAAATCTGGACGCCGATCCTGAAGTACTGTTTTTGTCTCCCGTTACGCTTCAACACATGGTGACCACTGACCACATAGGGTGCCTCACGAAAACAATGTTTTAGACCAGCCATGCCTGTGTAGCTCACGAACGTACTTATCATGAAAATAACAAATATATATATATACGGGACGAACATACCCATGTGCGGGCCGCGGGCCGCGTGTTTGAGACCCCCTGGTATATATGCACTCACACATACAAACGCACGCACGAACATACATAAAGCATGGTTGAACCCCCCCCCCCCCCCCCCCGAAAAAATTTCTGGCTACGCTCCTGGTTGCCACAGTCTTGATTAATTGCTCGTCGTCTGAGTCTATTGGCATTTGTGAGTCGTGACACAGGAATAATCGAGAGGATCTGACGACTAAGAGCGGCTTTCACCATGCTGTCCGCCATTTCATGTATTTTGATTCCCTTGTGACCAGGTACCCGGATTAATCAGGTGCAGAGAGTTTTCTTCGTATCCCCATCATTCCCGCAATGCTCAGATGCAGGCGGCGGGACGCGTTTTCATGGGCTTCTTTCGCGCGCTGTCTGTAACAGAGTTATGGTATCAAAGTTGTAGACAGCCATTTCAAACCGAAGTAGCCTCAAAGGCCAACCTTTTGTAGGCATAACAAGCACTTTAAAGGGACACTAAAGTGAAAGAACGAATCAATTTACATTGGTAAATTGTACTCTGAAAACTCTAATGTGGTTAATTTCACCATCATGGGTTTAATAATGGAGGATAAAATTGACGTCAAAGTGTTTCATTTTTACACTTCGCGCTGAAATCTCCGCGCGTGGCGTTACGGATTTCAAAGCGCATTTTTCGTACTTTGGCGACATTAGCTCAACGAAACTTCCTGAAACTTGGTATGTTCAGTCTGTGGTCTCCTCAGAGCACAATGTACTTCATTTTTACCTATTAGGACCTACGCAGGTCGTAGTTGACGCCCTCGAAATCAATGACGTCGCGGAGTTTACAGTCACAGGAATTTACAGCAGCAGTAAATTCCTGTGAGCGCTGAAAAGAACGATTAGCTATGGACAAGGGGTAGTTTCCTGAACACCAAGTACGGCGAAGAAACGCGGCTTTGTGGTTCGGTCGCACACCTGCATCAGCCTCCCATTCCACTTCATTGTCGCGGGGAACACGCTCGGGAGCAGAAGCAGCACCCCCACCCCCTCCCCCCGCAAAAAACGAAACAAAGAAAAAAAGTACCCAAGCTCGTTCAAGCTCACTCAGCAAGTCCCTTACTTTTCTCCGCTGCACACGAATACAGCCATTTGAGAGGTTGGTGGTAGAGTGTAGGATCGCGGAATATAGGCGATACCAGGGGGAGCCACGTCGTGCCTCTTAAATTTGGCGCGAATTTTAAATCCAGACTGAAAGTACATACACCACTTTCAAAGCCTGTAAAATGGAAACCAGAGGCTTGACATGCATGACAATTATACCATAACAATAAGGAAAGAAAAAGGGAGGAAATGTTGCGGACGAAATTTAGATAACTAATCTATTTTCTTCAGGAGACAACAAGAAAGAGCGAGACGATAAAAAACACAATTTTTCTGGATATTTGCCTCTGGTTTGTAAAAAAATGAAGGCTTGAGGAAAATATCTGTCCGCAACATTTCCTCCATATACTAAAAAAGAATGCACTGCCGAAAACCCCGTGTAAATCTGACCAAATTTGGGCACGCAAGGGCTCCTCAAAATGTGCATGTATTCTCTATGGGAGCTAGCACTGGTGAACCCTCTTAAGGTCGAGGCTTGTCCATCACTCCCCCATCGTAGCCACGCTAGTGCGATGACGATGACGCTGCCATCACGGCACAGCACATGCAAGGTAACCATCATACGCCATGACGATGACGATGAAGAATAAGCGCGTTCCAGACCACACATTCTCTTTCTGCCATGGATGAAAACGATAGTGAACGTGCTCTCGCCCGCGAAAGTCAAAACGGCAACGCCGACAAGAAGAAGCTAGAAGAACGAACGGTGTTGCGTTCTCTCGGTCTGGGGGTTGTGGCCAAAGTTTGTGTGGTTGCTGCTAAATTTTTGTTTTGCTCAGTACCTTTATAGTGCTCTTGCCGATCAGTGAGTGCTTTTTGCGCTTGTAAAATCAGACATGCCGTTTTCCTCACCTGGACCAGGGGCTTTTCTCTGGTCCGCTTCTCTTCCACCGCAGGAGATACCAGTGGCCCTGTTCTTGCGTAACGGCATCTCTTCTGTTCCTGTGGCCCTCGTCCCAACCAATGATGGTACCATACGGATGAAGAATCCGAAAGTAATACAAGCGGAGCTGCGAGCCGCCACAGCTCACTTCCAGAGCATCTCAGAGGTCCGCCAGTTCGGCAGGGGAGGTATCCTCTGCTTTTCGTCAGACCAGCTTTGTGTGCAGGACCTACTGAAATGTTCCATGTTTGCTTCCAATCCGGTGAGCGCATTCATCCCACCTCACTTAGCATGTGTGAAAGGTCTTGTACGAGGCGTTGACGTCAACATGACTCCGTCGGAGGTATTAGACATGTTTGCAGAGGCTGGTGCTATTTCAGTGTTTAGGTGTGGGCGTGTTATTGATAAGGCTAAAGTCCCTACCGAGTCGGTGATTGTAACATTTGCCGGGTCGAATCGACCAACGGAAATTAAGGCGTGGCCTCTTATCTACCGCGTTGAACCTCTTTCGCCTCGACCTCTGCAGTGTGTAAAATGCTGGCGCTATGGCCACACGATGAAAGGATGCAGGTCTGCTCTCAGGTGCCGGATGTGTGGCGAGCCTCACAACGCAAGTGAATGCCAAAGCAAAGAAGAAAAGTGTTGTCTCTGTGATGAAGCGCACAGTGCGGACAATCCCAATTGCTCTGCAAAGGCAAGAGAAATCCGCATTCTCGAAATTGTAGATCGTAGACGCTGCTCCCGAAAAGAGGCCTTAGCAGAAATTCAGTCCAGAAGTCAGGGTTATGCCGGTGTAGCAGCCCGTAATACATCAATGGAAGCGTCTTTTTCTCAATCCATATTGGACGTGGTTGGAAGAGCAATGGAAAAGGCTATGGAGCGACTTGCTGCAAACATTTGTGAGTCTCTGTCAGAAATTTTAGCCAACCAGATGACTCGTATTTTTGGAACGCCGGTGGATAATGGGATAACTTCACAAACTGCAGAGCTTCCACGACCACTGAATGAAACAGAATCTGCAATCACGCCGTCAAATGCTGACCATGCAGGACCCTCTCTAGTTGGCAACCAGAACCAAAATAATGATGTTAATGATGGAACACAGGAATCTGACGACATGGACTTGGACCCTAAATCGCTAAAACGTTCTAGATCCCCTCTACCGAAGAAAGCAGGCTCACCGAAACATTCAAAAAGCAAAAAATACCTGAAAGACAAGGAAAGCCTATCTAAGGTGGATTTCTTAAAAGAATCCATTTTAGACAAGGCGGTCTCGGAATCAATTCTTTCGAAAAAATAGGGTCCCTCAAAATTCTCCACTGGAACTGTAGATCTATTCATTCGTCAATAACAGATTTAATATATTTGTCTTCTAAATTCACACCAGATATAATTGCATTACAGGAGACATGGCTCTCCGTACATAAATTATTTCATTTAAACAGTTACCGATCTTTTAGACTGGACCGTCCATCGAGAGGTGGCGGATTAGCATTTTTTATCTCAAACAGAATTAGTATAAAGGCGAAAATCTCGTATAAGCATATGTCCCCTCAATGTGAAATGTTTGCAATAGACATTACACTACCAGGTTGCCAACCTTTCTCCTTAGTTAATGTGTACTTTCCTGAGGGTGTACAAGACACAAGACGATTAGATATTGCAGTCAGATCTTGGTGCAAGGAAAAAATTTTAGTCGGGGACTTTAACTCCCATCACACGTGTTGGGGTTTCAAAACTGATCAGTGTGGCAAAAGATTGTGGGAGTGGTCAACAGACAATAACCTTTCGTGCCTAAACGCGAGAACTCCCACATTTATTCGCGATAGGTGCCGATCGGCCTTAGACCTCAGTTTCGTAAGTCCGGGTATTTCTAGCTCATCCTGGACAGCACTGGACTGTGCCACAAACAGTGATCATTTTCCTATAAGTTTCGAGATTTCTTGCTCGATAACCCCACCTTGTTCTCAAGCTCGAGTCTTTGTGAATTATAATAAGTTTAAAATTAACCTAAAATCAGCATTGTCTTCTCACTGTCAAGAAAGTAACGATTCCAAAGCGATGAAATTAAACGCGGTTATTAAAAGAGCCTATAAACGAGCTGAATTTACTGTCGAATATGCCAGCAGAGCGCCTTCTAGTCCTTGGTGGAATGCAGAATGCACACGAGATCACCGTCGACGCAAGGCAGCTTGGAAGCAGCTTATTCATAATCAGTCCCCTAAAAATTGGGCTGATTATAAATTCATTGCAGCTAGTTTTAAACACACCGTTGCCCAAGCAAAAGAGGAATACGATCGCAGACACTACGAGTTCCTCTCAGACCCTAAAAATAAAAAAGCACTGTTTAGATACATGAGAACAAGGAAAATACTGCCGTCTCCAGTAAATTCGGATTACGAACTCCTATCGCCAGCGGAAATGACTACTGCTCTCGAGTTAATCGCTAAAGGACTGGAGGGTAGATTCACATCGACTATACCAAATAATTGGCAAAATCGTACAATCACGACTGATTTTGACAAAGTTACAATGTCCGAACTATCCCACGTGATTAAGCAGTTACCCGTTTCAGCTCCTGGCCCAGATGGAATTACAGTACACATGATTAAAATTTTATTCAAGTTATCTCCTAGTGAAATTCTTAATGTTGTAAATTATTCTTTAACTTATGCCTGGATTCCTTATGATTGGAAACTAGCGAAGATAATTCCGATACCTAAGAAACAGGGATCAGGTTTCAACATAGAAAATATTAGACCAATATCATTGACTTCTAACATGGTTAAACTCATAGAGAGGGTCCTGCATGGCAGAATAACTATTTGGATGGAACATAAGTCAATATTAAAACCACAGCAAATTGGCTTTAGATCCGATTGTTCAATCTGGTGTGCACATGCAGACTTAGAGAGCCGTATACAACTTGCTAGAAAAAGAAGACAATACGCCGCACTTGTGACACTTGACATTGCGAAAGCATACGATAGCGTTGAGCATTCCATTTTACTTAACAGGCTACAGATCTTAAATTTCCCACAATATATGACGGCGTGGTTAGCAGAATTCTTAAAATCAAGGGAATTTTATTGTGTCAAGGATGGGTGCTCTTCATCTAAATACAAACAGAGTCGCGGAGTTCCCCAAGGAGCGGTTCTATCTCCACTTTTATTTAATATACTAATGAGTTCCATACCAACCTGTCAGGATATCTATGTCTATGTGTATGCAGACGATATAGCATTTTTTGCAGCCGACAGTGATATTTACATTCTACAGCAAAAATTACAAATCTACATGAATATGCTGGAAATATGGCTTCAGTCGATCGCAATGACATTAAATGTAAACAAGAGTGCCCTCCTGACGTTTCCTATAACTGGTCCGATTTCACTCTCTATTGCATACAAACAGGAACCCATTCCGCAAGTAGACTCTCTAAAATATTTGGGTGTTTTATACAATGAAAAACTTAACTGGAGTCCACATATCGAGTACATAGCAGCTAAGGCGCAACGGGCTTTGGGCTTATTGCGCAGAATGAGCAATCGCAAATTTGGTGTACGTAGGGACACCATGTTAATGGTATATAAGATGTATATGCGTCCAATATTAGAATTTGGATGTGTGCTGTTCTCGGGCGGACCAGCTTACAAAATTAAGCCGTTAATTATCTTGGAGCGGGAAGCTCTGCGCTTGTGTATGGGGCTCCCCTAGGTTTGCAGCAGTTACTGTTATGTATCAGGAAGCGCGTCTGCCTTCATTGCTCTGTCGTTTCCGCGTTTTAACAGTACAGACATTTCTAAAATTTTATAGCTTGCCGGGAAGAAGAGCGGAATATGTTTTCATCAGTGACTCAGATTCTTTCTTTCTCGCTCATTGGCCACGTTTTCACACACCACAGATAATCTTCGTACAAAAGAAACTGGAAACTATAAATGTCAACATCAGAGAGTTAATTGCAACCAATAGCCCAAATCAGTTTCTAGTGATAGATTACGAGGAGATTTTTCCTCCAAAATCTAAATTTCAATCCCACAAATTCTTAGAGAACAGGTTAGAGGATTTTCTGATACATGAACAAACACGAAACATAATCGCCACTGATGCTTCCGTGAACGAAGAACGGGCAGGCGTAGGGATTGTCTCCCATTCGCTCGGCTGGTCATTTGCTGTGAGGTTACCCGATTTTACTCCGGTTTTCGAAGCTGAGCTCATGGCTGTCATCATGGCACTGCGAAAACTCCCGACGGACGAGATCAGGGCAGTCATAATAACTGATTCGCTCTCTGTATGCACAGCTCTATCAGCTTCTCATAACTCTAGCGCCCTCAAGACGTTTCGATTGTTAGTTCCGTCGCAGCTGAAGCACCTAAAATTAGTGTGGGTCCCAGGTCACTGTGGATTAAAATTAAATGAAATGGCCGACGCTTTAGCGCGTGCATCGCTAGACCTCCCAATAATCCAGGTTCTTCCAGTGGTAGAATATTTCACCGCAATTAGATATAGAAAATTGGCAATTCACACTGATAGAATGGAATCAATAACAACGTGGACGGAATACAAGCATCTAAACTTCCCATGGAAGTCTCATTGGAGCCAATCAAGACAATCTGAAGTTACAATCACCAGATTTCGATGCCGTGTCCCCCCCATTAAACTTATACTTACACAGAGCTGGTCTGACGATATCGCCCCTATGCCAATTCTGCGGAGAATTAGAAAATATTGCGCATTACTTTTTGTCATGTCGCAGATACTCACTTATTAGATCACGAATGCTCATTACTCCGCTTTCAAAAATAGGCTTAAACTTAACTGAAGACATTGTGCTAAGCTTTGGTGCCTCAGGGTTGGGATACTGCCATAGGGATGCCTTCGATGCTGTGTGTAATTTCATGCAAACCTCTAAACGTGTACCATTTTAATCTTGCCTCAAAAATATTCGTTATTAAAATGCGGTAAAATCAAACTAATCTCATCAAATCAAAAGTGCTACGATCAGGTTAATACGGCAGTCTGGAATACGAGCTCAATAGCAGAATTTTTTTAAGTATAAATTTGATGTATTACTTATTATTACTATTTCTTCTCTTTTTTTTTTCTTATAATATTATTTAACCTTTTAACATTTTTCGAATAACCTTTTAAATTTCAACAACGCATTCTTGGCCCATCCCCCAAAGTGGGTACGTGCCATAGACCAATAGGACAACCAAACCAAACCAAACAAGCTCCTACCCCGGCGTTCAGGACGCGGGAAGCGGCGGCTCAACGGCAAAAACACATTGTATATACTGTACACACGCGTTGTTACTCATTTACATGCGCGAGTGTGCAATGTCACAGGGTGGTTTACGGTAAGAACGATCCCCAGTGCTTCGCCCACTCGTCATGATTCACTTCGTGGAAATGCGAAATTTTCTTTCTTCCTTCTTGACATGCTGTTGCAACCCCCCCCCCCCTTTTTTTTTTTCTTTCTTTTAGAACTAAAATTTAATCTAGCGCAAAATGGACGTGCGCGGTGCGCTGGCATCCATCTAGTTTAGTATTTTATTGCACACAAACAAGCACTCTTGCGAAGGCCGAACCAGTTCATTGCAATGCTCACGCACCCCAGATATACCGCAGCCTTCGCTTATAAAGCGGGTGACACTGTCCAGTCGTGCCGGCCCATCGATAACTCACTTGGTCGAGCGGTGGACTATAGTGGCATGCCCGATGCGATCATCCATTGGTCGTTGGTTCGAATCTGGCTCGACGGGCTGTATCTTCTTTGTAAGGCGAAAGCCTTTAATTTCTCATACTCGCGGTGACCGACGTTCGTCCGTGCCCTGGATCGGTGCCAGCTGTGTCCTCTCCCTCTCACACACTCTCAGCAATCACGTGATGGCGCAGCGGCCACAAAAACAAACAAAGAAAAAGAAAACAGAACACAGAAAAAAAACGACAAAGAAAGAAAGACATGGCATAGTCAGTCGAATGGCCACAGGCTTTCGCCGAGCACGTATACACTTTAGAATTTACAAAGTGTGCTTTTTATTTACATTCACTTGTTAAGCCGAAAGCCTTAGATACCTCATCAAACGCCAAAATTGACCGTCGGCGGCGTCGGCGTCCCGCGTCCGCGGCGTCTACACGAGTGATGCAAGGATTATCCTCTGAGGAAGACACCATGGCGTCACAAATCGACAAAATTTGTGACGTCTCATGACGTCACATGATGGGACAACGCATGATTATCTCATCACATGACGTCACCGCTCGGCCAAAGGTGAGCCGATCACAGAGGCAGTGCAAAACCACGTTAAGGGCCGAAAGTTTTCGGAGCGAGGCCAGGAATGATCAATACATCGACTGAGCAGAAAAAGAAGGTGGCTTACACCTTCGAGTCATCTTAGGGGAATGCATAAAGGACGCTGCGATTTTTCCTATTCGTGGCGCGCCGTCTGAAAACGAGAACTGTGAGCGCTGCTAAGGTTTTATTACACAGTTGCAATCCCCCATGCTGCCTGCGCCTTCCATTGTATGCTTAGGTTAGAGTGTTCCTATTGTCTCATTCTAGGATAACTTATGACTGCAATAAAACACACTGGCGTAGACACACGCGCGCAATTTTTCTGTGATTTACTTCCCTCTAAACGGTCTTCTTCTTCATGTCCTTGAAGCTTAAGTGCAGCACAATGATATCACGTAGCCCACCGTAGTGGGTGACTGAATATTAGAACTGCAAGGCAGGCTTGTCCAATGTTGTTAATAGTAGAGGGCGTAAAACAGCGCGAACAGTGTCACAGCATAAGAGAGGTTTCGTTCGTTTTTTGTCTTGCGCCTTTGTCTTTGTGCTGTTTTATGCCCTCTACGAAGAACTACGGATCAATTCTC
This sequence comes from Rhipicephalus appendiculatus, assembly GCA_030522465.1. Lineage (NCBI taxonomy): Eukaryota > Metazoa > Arthropoda > Arachnida > Ixodida > Ixodidae > Rhipicephalus > Rhipicephalus appendiculatus. The sequence continues at coordinate 57,254 of JALIZH010012336.1, read as the reverse complement.
TGGGGTTCTTTGACGCGCACTGAAATCTAACCACGCGGGTGTTAGGGTGTGCTTCTTGTAACTTGATTCATGGCTGCGCTAAAAACACGGACAACAGAAGAGACGTACACACGACGGACTTCTTTGTGGCCGCTGTGCCATCGCGTGAATGTTGAGAGAGTGCCAGGGGGAGAGGCCACAGCTGGCACCGTTCCAGGACACTGACAGAGAAACGGGTGGACGCGAGTATGAGACAATAAAGACTTTCGCCTTAAATGAAGTGATTTTTCCTAGATATGTATTGAGATTCACCTGGTGAAACAAGCTTGATTTTCTTCTCGTTTCTTGGACTCTTCGGTTCAACGCATAAGCAGGTTTACCGCGGCTAGAAAGATCAACAATGAGCAATATTTATACACAGACTTTGTCTTCCTCCTACAATGCCTAAAGGCTACCGGCATGCATTGTGGGACCACTGCCATCCGTACAGACTTAACAATTATTCCAACATGACCTGCTGGTTCATTAACGCTTTTGCTATCTCCGTGCTATTTTCATTAAAATGTTGTACTTAACGCGTTCACCAAACATAACGCAGAACATAACCAATTATTTGTGTGGAGCTGTTCTGTCGCCAGACGTACAAAAAGAATGCCAAGGCCACTCATGTATAAACCGCGTCAGAACAAAAAAAAATCTAGTCCGTCGAGCCGGATTCGAACCAGCGACCTATGGATGTCCGCGTCGGGCTTGCCTCTACGGTCCACCGCTCTACCAACTGAGCTATCGACGGCACAAATTCTACGCGCGCGCCGCCGCATCCTGTCAGTACCATGCGCTTAGTGACCTACTACAGTACATCGAAGGTGTATGCGCATCGAAATGAACCGGTTGAGTCACCGGGAGAACGTTGGTCTGACGCCGTGAAGAATGCGGCTGAATGGATGCCAGCGCTCGACCACTTCGTGTTCGTCGTTTAAATCGCCATTTTAAAACAACAAAATTGTCCCGTATTCAAGGCGTAAGCTCAGAGTCTACATAAAGCGAAACCTCTCCGCATTCTCCTCTTTTTTGCAAAGCTCCGATCCGCATTACGCGACGTGTCTTCGCCGGCTTCTTTCTCCCACTTTATTTAAAGAGACACTGAAGTGAAACAATGACTTGGTTTAGATTGATAAACTGTACTCTGAGCAGTGGCGTAGCCAGCGGATGGCACACCGGACCCGTGCCCCTCCCCCCCTCGAAATTTTGTCTCACCATGGAATACAGAGCGAGAAATGACCATTTCAAGGAGGTGCCCCCCTCCCCCGGAAATCAACGAGGTACCCCCCCCCCCCCCCCCCCCCGCCCCGAAAAAATTTTCTGGCTACGCCCCTGACTCTGAGAACTGCAATGTCACAAGTTTCACTATCATAAGTTCATTATTAGAGGAGCAAATCAAGGTTGGAGTTTCATTTTCACATTTCACGCCGAAATCTCCGCGTGTGGCGTCATGAATTTCAAAATGTATTTTTCGTATTTTCGCGACATAGGTGCCATCAAATTTACTGAAACTTCGTATGTCTGGTCTATGGCACCCACACATGACAATGTACTCCATTTTAACCGATTAGGAGCTACGTAGGACTCAGTAGACGCCATCAAAATTTATGACGTCACGGTGTTTGGTGCGGGAATCTCAAGGTGGCGTCTCCACCCGCATTTTCTTTTCGCGCGCTTTCTCGCTTACCAATCGTCTAGTGGTGATAGTGGTGTTTGCGCAACGGTGAAGTTGCACTTTACTAATACGCGAAAAATCGTTTGTCTCTTTAGTGTCCCTTTATTAGAGGTTGATGCCCACGATGTTGACGACAGGCTCATGACGATGTTGACGACAGGCTCAGGGGGGCGGGGGGGGGGGGGGGGTGTTGCCGCACGAAATACGAGATTTTGATGGAGCGGGGTGTTTCAGCGAAAATAAATTATGAAAATAGGTGTTTTTTTTCTGAAATAATCACCCCCCCCCCCCATGTGAAAAGATTCCTGGCTACTGGCCTCGTTTGTGATGGAACTAATCTCAGACTCAGTCGTACCTTGGCTAGGCATAACCGGATGTCAAATTCGAACCAGAAGTGAAAACCGCAAGTAAATTAATAGACACTGGAAAAGCGTGCAGCAATTCACCCGTGTGATAGCAGCTGCGACGCCACCGCCTCTGCTGCAGCTTAGCAGAACTGAATTCCGAGCGCGTTCTTCCTGTTTTGTGTTCTTTAAGAACGATCGATTCCCCACGTAACACGTCACAGATGATTGCTGGCATCCATCCAGCTTTTGTTTATATTAATTTTATGTGTTGTTTAGGAGATGCTAGAGCTTCTATATAGCGCCAGCTCATTCTTTTCACCGTTAGGGGCATGTCGGAATTCAGGCAACGAAAAAAAAAATAATGCGTAAAACAGCACCTAAGAAGAGTTCCTCTAATTCCATTCACGTATTGACACGGTAAACAGCACATGATATAGTCTATTCACCGAACGCTATAGCTGACTTAAAATGCAGTCACACAAACACCTGAAAAGAATACACAACGTGCAGTCACGTTACTACATCCGGCTTTGTTTCTCTTATGGCGTCAAACCATCGTCCTTGCCCTGACCAAACCAGCTCACAGCCAAGCGGGTGCCCCTCCACTGTCATGTAGTTGTAGGTGACTTAGAGCGTCGCGCTGACCAGCCACGCCAGCCCGTACGAAGCATTTGTGCCGTCGATAGCTCAGTTGGTAGAGCGGTGGACTGTAGAGGCAAACCTGACGCGGACATCCATAGGTCGCTGGTTCGAATCCGGCTCGACGGACTGACTTTTTTGTTTTGTCGTATTCATTGCATGGCATGCACCCTCTGCGTGTAAGCTGTAGGCGCTGTTAAGCCTGTAATGATTTTCCTTATTAGACTTGGCGGAATGCAGATGCAGTCTCAACTGGTGGCCTATACGACATACTTAGGTTTAGCGTTTGCATTTCTTTATATATTGAAAATAAAATTAAGATATGATTCTCGCCTATAAGGAAATGCCTTTCCTCTAAAGTTTCATAATTAACTGCTTTTTTTTTGCTCTTTTTTTTACGTTTTTGTACAACATTACGACGGAAGTTTAGCATGTGTCGCCCTTTACGAAAAATCAACCTTTCCGTCGGTGGGGTCCGAACCCACAACCTTCGAGTTACGCGGTCACCTTTCAAGTAAGGGTGATTTTTTGTCCACTTTAATTCCTTTCAGTTTAAGTGAGTATCATAACACTACAATAAGGAAACCGCAAATGATGTCACTTGCGCTTACCTTGCCTTAATTGTCGGTCGGTTTCATTAGTTGTGTATAATCTACCAGTGTGCGATACAATAATAATAATAATAATAATAATAATAATAATAATAATAATAATAATAATACTAATAATAATAATAATAATAATAACAACAACAACAACAACAACAACAACAACAACAACAACAACAACAACAACAACAACAACAATAACAATAATAATAATAATAATAATAATAATAATAATAATAATAATAATAATAATAATAATAATAATAATATGAAGAAGAAGAAGAGGAATATTAATAATATATCTGGGGTTTTACGTGCCATAACCGTCGCACGATTACGAGGGACGGCGAAGTGCATAACCGGGCTATGCATCCGCAAGTAGGCAGTACAGCCTTAGCGATGTTTAATGCTTCTCTGCACAGTCGGCATGCCCCATCTAGAGTACGTCAAAATGAAAAAAAAAAATATGGAGTCCGTCGAGCCGGATTCGAACCAGCGACCTATGGATGTCCGCGTCAGGCCTGCCTCTACAGTCCACCGCTCTACCAACTGAGCTATCGACGGCTCGACCTCGATGCAGGCGCCGGCTCAACAGGTTAGTGCCACGCGCTTAATGACCTAGAACTAGAGTGTATTTGGAGGTGCCTGCGCTTTGCAGTCAGCCGGTTAGCTGCGTGTCTTATCAAAATTCAGCTAAATGCCTGCCACTGTAGGGTCTCTGAATTTGTATTATTTTGAAGCCGAGCTTCTCGTTCGAACATCTGCAAGTGTTGCTGGTGATAAAAAATTTTGCATAGTCGTGGTATGCATCCGCAAGTAGGCAGTACAGCCTTAGCGATGTTTAATGCTTCTCTGCACAGTCGGCATGCCACATCTAGAGTACGTCAAAATGAAAAAAAAAAAATATGGAGTCCGTCGAGCCGGATTCGAACCAGCGACCTATGGATGTCCGCGTCAGGCCTGCCTCTACAGTCCACCGCTCTACCAACTGAGCTATCGACGGCTCGACCGCGATGCAGGCGCCGGCTCAACCGGTTAGTGCCACGCGCTTAATGACCTAGAACTAGAGTGTATTTGGAGGTGTATGCGCTTTGCAGTCAGCCGGTTAGCTGCGTGTCTTATCAAAATTCAGCTAAATGCCTGCCACTGTAGGGTCTCTGAATTTGTATTATTTTGAAGCCGAGCTTCTCGTTCGAACATCTGCAAGTGTTGTTGGTGATAAAAATTTTGCATAGTCGTGGTATGCATCCGCAAGTAGGCAGTACAGCCTTAGCGATGTTTAATGCTTCTCTGCACAGTCGGCATGCCACATCTAGAGTACGTCAATATTAAAAAAAAATATGGAGTCCGTCGAGCCGGATTCGAACCAGCGACCTATGGATGTCCGCGTCAGGCCGGCCTCTACAGTCCACCGCTCTACCAACTGAGCTATCGACGGCTCGCCCTCGATGCAGGCGCCGGCTCAACCGGTTAGTGCCACGCGCTTAATGACCTAGAACTAGAGTGTATTTGGAGGTGTATGCGCTTTGCAGTCAGCCGGTTAGCTGCGTGTCTTATCAAAATTCAGCTAAATGCCTGCCACTGTAGGGTCTCTGAATTTGTATTATTTTGAAGCCGAGCTTCTCGTTCGAACACCCACGTGTTGCTGGCAATAGCGGCCGCTTATAAATGTTTTTTTAAAGTTTTGGGGAATGCATCCGCATTACAGTGAAACCTCGGTGATAAGAATCTCACGGGACCACCAAAAATATTCGTATCATCCGAAATTGGTATCACCATGGAGCATGGAAAATTAGCATGCGACAAAAGAAAGCTGGCGTACATTTTCATTTATTGTTTTTCTGGAGGGCACATTTTTGGGCAAGTTGGTGGTTCATTATGTGACACCAGCGCAGAACAAGGAACAAAGGACAAGGAAGAACTACAGACGAGCGCTGAAGGGGCTATTGCTAGCCCCTTCTAATAGCCCCCTTCTTGTACTTTGTTCCTTGTTCTGCGCTGGTGTCACATAATGTTTTTCTGAGCCGCAGCAACGTCAGGAAGAACTCTGAATGATGATCAATTAAGTTTTTAGATGTCGGCAATCATACAAGCACTCGTAAGTATAGGGCCCGTACTCACGTGTTTAGTTAATGAACAAGATGCGTTGTGACCCGTGAAAGCAATAGCCCCTTCCAAATTTTACTGTGCTTTTTTGCGTGACACCGGAGTACTGCGACGAAAGTAATGAGAGGAGCGCTTTGACGCGATAGATCAAGGTCGCAAAATTTCAGAACCACGCTCCCATGTTATGATTTTGTTATCGCGGAGGTCTTGGGGATGTTTTTTTGGGAGATGTACGACCGTTCCCGCGCAAATGCGATCCGCACAGTCACGCATGTTGACGTTATGAGGCCTGACTGCTTCGCCAAGCCGAGGACCGGTAGTCCTCGGCTTCTTCCGGTCCTCGTCGACCTTTCATAGGATGCTTGATGCACGAAGCAGGTATGTGTAAACACAGTACAACGACAGTAGCCTGCGTCGACGCGTTAGAAAAAAAAAGCATGGCACCAATGTCCTCTGTAATCTAAACGCGAAGACACACGGAGGCACATTAGAGCCTGAAAAATTTGCGCACACAATCTCAGAGGCCGTGACGTGTATCTGAAGGTGTATTCGTACCGTAAGAAATGTATTTTTCTTACACCGCGATTCTGATGATTTGGCGGTGCGGCGCACCTGACCGCGCCTGCGTTCCCGCGCTCGCACGTGCTTGGCGCGTCTTCCGCTAGCGCGGACAGCACCTCTCATACCTGGGTGGTAGCGTACATTCGTATCAAACGTCACGGGGTGAAAATCGGTTCGCACCAACCGTACTCCATTACAATGCAAGCCAATGGGCCTTGGCCGGGACCAAAGAAAAATTCGTAACACCCCGAAATTCGTTTGAGCTGTGATCGTGTCACCGAGGTTTCACTGTATTCAACTAATCATTACAGCCTGACCTACGTTTAAGTTTTCTCTATACAGTCGGCGTGCCACATGTAGAGTATATAAAAATGAAAAGAAAAATTGGTGTCTGTCTAGCCGGACTTGAACCAGCGACCTATAGATCTTGAGCCACTTCTTTCATTGTGATAGCGACGAGGACGAAAGCTGAGAAACAATAAGACATAATAATAATATCTTGGGTTTAACGTCCCAAAACCACCATATGATTATCAGAGACGCCGTAGTGGAGGGCTCTGGAAATTTCGACCACCTGGTGTTCTTTAACGTGCACCTATTTTTAAGTACACGGGCCTCAAGCATTTTCGCCCCCCATCGAAAATGCGGCCGCTGCGTCAGGGATTCGATCCCGCGACCTGCGGGTCAGTGGTCGAGCACCTTAACCACTAGACCACCGTGGCTTTTTTTTTTCTTTATTCATAGCGAGGTACACAGACAAAAAAAGAACAAGTGTAGTTTGACAAGTAGTAGTCAACAATGCATTAAAACCGCCAAACACACTTTGTTTGGCATGTTTTGTTTAAAAGCGCTTTAGTGATACAAGTTCATTCAGCACAGGGAGCCATTCCGGCTGTTCTTCACGTGCATTATAGGCATCTCTTATATAAGCTATACTTTCAATAAAGTATTCTCTGACTGAACGTGCATTGGCGTCAACATGTCGAAATGCCATGCACGATTTCCAAATAGCGTGCATGCTTAGCAGCATAATCATGTCGTACGGTATGCCACTAGACCACCGTGGCGGGTAAACAATAAGACACACGCGACCGTTGTGTCCTATTGGGGGCAGTAAGGTAAAGGGTGGGATCGGGAATAAATGGTATTCCATTATTAAACTGCTCAGCGCAGAAAGTAGACACAGCACGCACATAATAGACGAGTGCAAGCACAGACTTCCAACTGTATTTTATTACAATACCACAGAAATATATAGCCTACAGAAAAGAAAAGACCACGTGCTTCTGCTAGAAACCAAAAAACAAAAAATGGATGAATGAAACCGCAAAAGAACAAGTATCTACCCGGGACACTATGTGCCGAAGAATCATAATAGGCCAGCTCTTTTTTCCAATAAGAATAGTGAAGGTTTACTGATACGACTTCCTTTAGCTATTGTTGCAGCCTACTGTTGCAGCTAATGATGCAGGGGGGGGGGGGGGGTAGTCGGTGGAGCTGTTTTCGCACTGCAGTGAGCCGGTTAAAGAATGTATAGAGGATGTTATTTGTTGTATTTATGGTATGAATGTGAAGAAAGTAAAGTGGACGAAAAGATAACTTGCCTAGCACTCCCAGGTTTGAATGCACATATATACCCAATGAAGTGGACGGGGGGATGACCGCCGCTGTAGCTCAATTGGTAGAGCAGCGGGCGTGTTATTGAAATGTCGCAGGTCTGGCCCAAGTAGCAAGTTATCTTTTCGTCCACTTTACTTTCTTCACATGTACATAATAATTAGTATATATAACATCCCCTATACTTTCCTCGGCTTTCTTGTTTGTTAGTTCTGATAAGGCTGTATAGACTGTCATTTTGAAAATAGAACTAAATTCCAGCATGCCACTCTCGCCTACTTGGAATATGCAAACACACGAGATGATCCGATGTGCGGGAAGCGAGGTGTCTGCATGGACTTTCTTTACCCACTTTCTCCGACGGGGTTCAACATCCGTGGTGACGACAACAGGTCGCCGACCAAACTGGTATCATTGACCTGCCTTAGCTGGGCATGACCTAAAGGGAAATGTAAGACGGTAGTGAAAAACGGAGCTATCAGAATATTTATATCTATATTTCATTTGAGACAACCAGTATACATATTCACCTAGACGATTGGATTCAAAGCTTTTAGCCCCGCAGAGCACCGATCCCTCCGAAACGTCTTTCCCGCTTGCAAACACACGTCCAATTGACGCATAATACAAAAGTTTCAACGTAGATACGAAAGGAATTACGTGAAGATATTTCCAAGAAGTAAACCCTCTAGACGAAAAAATGTATACATGCAGGTGTCTTGCACTTGAAAACGTCATAAAAATTAAAGAAAGACCTTGCACACCTATAGCAGAGAAAAGAATAATAATTTGAGACATACGCCGAAAAGTACTTCCACTGGGGCTAGCTTGTATGGCTACTGAGGGTAATGATGCGCTGCAGAAGTGCACAACTGAAGAAAAACAAGGAAAAAAAGCCGTCCGTATCCATTTTGTGTTTATTCTCCTGTTTCGTCTCTTGTGCGCGTCATTAGCCCTGGTATGTGAAACATGCGGGACACGCAGGACAGGAGAAATAATTCAAGTGGCGTCAAGTTAACTCTGAGTTGATAGAATGTAGGCGTGAATTTTCTTTAAACGGGAATAAAAGTGCTTTCATCAGTTGACATGATTACGGAAGGCCTGTAAGGGGGGCTCGTTAGCGAAGTGGGCATTCTTCTGGAAGTTTTGTACGCCCCAATTTGCAACGTGAGTGTGTTTAAGCTCCGTGCAACAGGCCTCAGGTCTCGTCGACGCTGGATTCCCGGGCCGTTCTACCATGCACTGTTACACTTCATAAATGAAGAAAATTTGTATGCGTATTTGTGACACCACGTAGTACCAAGCCTAGGTGTAGGCTTTTGAAATTAAAGATGAAAAAAAAAAAAACACTTTGATTTTTCCGCATAAGAACCTAGTGGGCGCAATATAAACCCGGCAGTTCGTGCCAGGATTTCTCCTGTGCTAAGCCGCACCGGTGGCGGCACCACCACTGCTGTTTTTAAGATGTAAGTCCTACATGCCTCATCAAACGCGAAAATAAACGCGTGGAGGTACTGGGATCGATACCCAGCACCTCCACGACTTTTTTTTTATTTCGGTGTTTTCCCGTGTCACACTTAATTTGATTGACAGGATGAAACGACACGCGTAATAAACACGCGTCGGGGAGAGGGAACCGGTCTGCAACCACGTCGGTGTCCTTCCTTTCCAGCCACCGGTGGCACGCAATCACTGATCAGCTTGTGAGTATAACCATCGATTCTCCATCGGGGGGTGTAGCTCAGATGGTAGAGCGCTCGCTTAGCATGCGAGAGGTACTGGGATCGATACCCAGCACCTCCACGACTTTTTTTTTATTTCGGTGTTTTCACGTGTCGCACTTAATTTGATTGACAGGATGAAACGACACGCGTAATAAACACGCGTCAGCGCGAGGGAACCGGTCTGCAACCACGTCCGTGTCCTTCCTTTCCAGCCACCGGTGGCACGCAATCACTGATCAGCTTGTGAGTATAACCATCGATTCTCCATCGGGGGTGTAGCTCAGATGGTAGAGCGCTAGCTTAGCATGCGAGAGGTACTGGGATCGATACCCAGCACCTCCACGACTTTTTTTTTATTTCGGTGTTTTCACGTGTCGCACTTAATTTGATTGACAGGATGAAACGACACGCGTAATAAACACGCGTCAGCGCGAGGGAACCGGTCTGCAACCACGTCGGTGTCCTTCCTTTCCAGCCACCGGTGGCACGCAATCACTGATCAGCTTGTGAGTATAAACATCGATTCTCCGTCGGGGGTGTAGCTCAGATGGTAGAGCGCTCGCTTAGCATGCGAGAGGTACTGGGATCGATACCCAGCACCTCCACGACTTTTTTTTATTTCGGTGTTTTCACGTGTCGCACTTAATTTCATTGACAGGATGAAACGACACGCGTAATAAACACGCGTCAGCGCGAGGGAACCGGTCTGCAACCACGTCGGTGTCCTTCCTTTCCAGCCACCGGTGGCACGCAATCACTGATCAGCTTGTGAGTATAAACATCGATTCTCCATCGGGGGGTGTAGCTCAGATGGTAGAGCGCTCGCTTAGCATGCGAGAGGTACTGGGATCGATACCCAGCACCTCCACGACTTTTTTTTATTTCGGTGTTTTCACGTGTCGCACTTAATTTCATTGACAGGATGAAACGACACGCGTAATAAACACGCGTCAGCGCGAGGGAACCGGTCTGCAACCACGTCGCTGTCCTTCCTTTCCAGCCACCGGTGGCACGCAATCACTGATCAGCTTGTGAGTATAAACATCGACTCTCCATCGGGGGTGTAGCTCAGATGGTAGAGCGCTCGCTTAGCATGCGAGAGGTACTGGGATCGATATCCAGCACCTCCACGACTTTTTTTTTATTTCGGTGTTTTCACGTGTCGCACTTAATTTGATTGACAGGATGCAACGACACGCGTAATAAACACGCGTCAGCGTGAGGGAACCGGTCTGCAACCACGTCGGTGTCCTTAATTTCCAGCCACCGGTGGCACGCAATCACTGGTCAGGTTGTGAACATATGCTTCCATTCTCCATCGGGGGCAGTGGCGTCGCCAGGGGGTGGCACACCGGGCCCGTGCCAAATGCCGATGGTCTGCTCCCAATTTGTCTCGGCTCGATGGTTCATGATAAGGTATGTTTTTGCGTTGGCTAGACGTACAGCTTCAAGAACGCTTTTGCGATCCTCGCAGAAGACTGCGATTTCGTCAGCGTATGTCACTATTTGAACTTCAGCAAGTTGTAGCATGAAGCTGCGGATGTTTTCATTGCGTATCGCTGCTAAGCAAAAGGGTTCACCTTTAAAAAAAACACGGAAAAACCCACGACAGACAGGTAGGAAGTAGAGAGGACCTGTCTGTCGTGGTTTTTTCGCGCTTTTTTTTTAAAGATGAACTTCAACCAACTCGCCCAACTGTCCCTGCTAATTAAGCAAAAGGGCTACAGGTACAGCGCATAAGACAACAGGTTTAGAGGACTCCATTGTGCCTAATATGTGCAGTGAATTGCTCGTATGACATTCTAGCAACATTTAACATTACTTTTCCAGCATTCACATATTGTAAAACAAGGAAAAGAACGTCGTGGTATGCCCGGTAGAAGGCTTTAACAACAACATAAAAAAAATCGGGCGATCTTAACTCCGCGAAAGCCGTCGAAACAGCAATACTGATGTCCCCTTTCGTCTGGCTAGAGCATTTTTCTGTTTTGCAAGTATTTTTTAAGTACTTCTCTGAAGTATCATTGTCCTTTATTTATTGCTCTCCGTTAAGCTTGTGGTTGTAATAGTTTTTTATTGTACTACAGCATCAGCCGTCGCACTTTTCATCAGGTATCAGATTTTGCTCCTAAGTTTCGGCAGTTTTCATTAATTATTTCTTTATTTTCTAGGTTAAGCCATGCGGATCCCGCGCGACGGTATTCTCAGTCACGACTGCGTTGGAATCCTACTGTAGCTTTCGAGTGCTTCCATGGCGCATTCCACCCGGCCACTCGCTCAAGACGTGTATTACTACTATCATGGCTGCACTAAAAGCAATCTCTCCTGCTGTCCATGACATGCCATCCTCGTCAAGAAAGCCTGATTGCCTGGAAATACCTGAAGTGTCACCAAAAAAGTCTGAATTCCAAAGTCTGAATGCCATATCTGAATGCCAAGAAGTGTAAATGGCATGCCATCCTCGCCGAGGCCAAGTGACGTAGAGGTGAACCAGCGGGGTCACGAAGCTCTGCGTGACGACCAGAGACCTCCCGCTCACATGGCTTGCCTCTAAACAGCTCCGCAGTTAAAAAAAAGGTAGAAGGCTTGAATAAAAAAATGCTCCCCATTGCATATGCCATATCGTACGCATGTCATCAGCTGGAAATAAATTGTAGGCAGCAATTCTGAAGCACGTCATGAAAAGTATTGCGCATCCAATCTTGCAGAATATTATATTCGAAAGTTGTAACAAAAAAAAAATGCCCCCCACCTCCCCGAAGGGAATCGTGAGGAAATGCGAATGCATTTCTTGCGCCGAGAGTACACGGCATAGTAATTTTAATGGCGTAAATTCGCCTTCACCGACTTCTGCCATCGCCTTGAGAGGCGCCCAGCCAGCGAACGGTCGAGAGTGAGGCGCGAGCGGACGGGAGAGTGGGGCGCAGGGAGGAGAGAGAGCGAACGGCGAGAGAAGGAGCGGCGAAGCACTGCATCTACCCTCTCCTACACTCGCACCACATGCTCCGGTTGCTAGGGGCGAGGATAAGCGCGCGCGCCCGCAGCTGTTGCTATGGGAGAGGGAGTGAGAGCGGAGAGATAACACCTGCCGGCGCGCGGAAACCGCCGCGGACAACGCCGCCTGACATAGCCCGACTAAGAAATGCATTCGCATTTAAAATGGCCGGCGCTCCCATGTTCCAGACTAGATATAAGTATGAAATGTCTATACCAGCAAAACAGATTGGGTGGAGATTATTCTAGCCGCAATCATGTGCATGTCTGCAATGGAACACCCCATTAAACTACACCACACTACACTGGGCATTCGTGCATACGAACGCCATTGTTTGATATCACTGTGCGAGATAAGTCTTGCCAAGCGTATGCGGCCGATGCGGCCACTGCGGGACAGCAAGCTGGTTAGCAGCACGCACCGTGACGCCCTCTCTCGAAGAATGCGGCAACTCGCACCGCGATACCACTGCCTCTCGCAGGCGTTCAAAGGAGCACAGGTAGCACAGGTTTGAGCAAGTGTATGGTATCCTGTCTGCCTGTTGAACATTGGAATTGTTTTGGTGCATGAGAGGTGAGCATACGAGAAGTTACAGCTTCAGCGATAGTGGGAACAAACACTGAGAACTATGAAGGAATATATTTTAGATGTGAAGCATCTTATGGCGAAGCTTAATCCGATGGTGGTGGTGGTGGTGGTGGTGTGCCGGCGTGACCACCCTTACTGCGCATGCGCAAACCCTTTCAAAAAAATAAAAATAAAAAACCTCCTCTCCCCCCTCTCTCTCCTCTAGGCATCCCTCTCCGCGGCAACCACACCCTCACTGCGCATGCGCCTCCTCTCCTCTCTCCCCTCTTGCGCTCCCCCCCTCTCTCCTCTAGGCATCCCTGCCCGCGGCGTCCACACTCCCACTGCGCATGCGCGTCCCCCCCCTCTCCCCTCTCCTACGCTCCCCCCCTCTCTCGCCTCGCGACGCCGACGCCGGCAGCGTCTGCTAGCGAGTTTCTTGGTTGAAAAAACCGACTGCTCGCGCTGCACAACTGTTCACTGGCCACCCCGTATGGCAGTGGATCTTGACCTGCAAGGTGGTGCCGGTGGGAGATTTCTCCTGTGCGTTGTTGAACAATAAAAATTCGCAGCGTGCGCGTTAACTAAAAGCGGACTGCGGGTCTCTGTGTCCAGTCGGAGTTTTCTGTCTCTCATTGCCCATTAGCAGCGATTGGCATGTTCCAGTAGGAAACACCGCTCCATCACTGCGTGCTTTGCGCCTCCCCAGTATTCTCTCCTGCGCAACGCTGCGATGAGCGCCAGCGTCAACGCCGCCGCCAGTGTAAACGTTAGCGCCCGCTGCTTCACATCTACACATGATTCCCTTTAGCGGGAGATGGTGTAATTTTTTAATTAATTTTGTAATATTTTGTAATATTTTGTGGGCTAGGCATTATCACGATACAAGAGTATCGCGATCAATCTCGGATACTTTTGAGTGTCTCTATTTCCGTATATATACATTTGAAAAATGTATTTGTATCTCACTAGTGAAATTCTTTTACGAGGTATCGATTATATCGCGATACTGTGTAGAACGCTGGCATCTCGTTACATTTTTGTCCCATCCTAGGGGGAAAGAAAGACTGTCTTGTGCTAAGCCAAGCAAAAGTGTGCCGCGGGACGGCGACACAGTGAGGGTGGCGAGAGGTTCTACACAGAATGGCCCTTGTGGTAAGGCGGACGACGGCGCTGACGGGCTCTGCCGACAAAAGTCTCTGTCTCTCAAGGCTGGCTGGTAACCCCAATTTTCCGGGCAGCCAGCCATTTAACTGGTCTTGAGTTCAGGCCGAGCCAGCGCTGCCTAGAAGAGCGCCTACTGAGATGCTGCCTTTTCAGTGTGGTCAGAAAACGCTGCCGATCGGTAGCCGAGGCTCCCGAGAACACGCAAGCCAAACATTATAGCGCAGCACGTGGCAATTGGAATTTACAATTAGTTCCCAAAGCGAGTTAGAAATCGTTCCCTCTTCTTCCTACAAAGAATATGCCATATAGCCGAATGACCGCGCCATATACCCAAATTCAAGGTCATTGAATGATTTGAGCATCGTGGGCTGCATAGTTACCGAGGCCGGCGCGGGAGGCCGCCACGTGCCCACGCAAGCACTCGCGATCACGCTGAAAGTAAGCCTCGCGTTGAAAAAAAAAAGAAAGAGTGCTGAAGGTCACGACGCGCGCGTGACGTAGCTCCGTTCCTCAGTGCCATCCCTCCCTGCTTAGCTTCCCACGCGCTCGTCGGTACGAGAGGAGAGAAAGCAGTTACAGCGTGCCACAAATCTCTAACTCCCCTCGCACTTGAGCGAATCTAAATTTTACAGCGAAAGCTGTTATGAGATCACAACAAGGGTCGTTTCTGCGCCGTAGGTGTCCGCCGCCGCCGCCGCCGGTGTCCGTAACCAATATCGCACGAAATAAGAAAAAACTAAATAAATAAAAAAACACCTGTGACAGAATGGGAATCGAACCCGGGTCATCTGAGTGGCAGCCCAGCGCTCTACCACTGAGCTACGCCACTGCTTGAAACTGCGGTGCAAACTGACCCTACGCAGGCTTCATATCGGTTAAGGAATCGTTTTAGAGAATCATATCGGTTAACGTGCGTTTTAGAGCAGTAAAGTAAGAACCAGGCGTCACACAATGCGAATTGCGTAACGAGTGGGTCGTTCAATGCTCCAACCCATTACAAAAGCCTGAGGCATAATTCTTCATCGTCGTCAGCCACAGCATCAACAAAGTGCACATAATTCGTTACAAGAGTGTAGCGGGCACCGCGCTTTTCTGAAGAATGACGAAGAATGGCATAGTAGACGCTTCCCCACTACACAAAAATTATGATGATTTATTGCGTAGTGGGTACCATGCAAGTGGGCTTGTAGTAGTTGCCCCAAGAGTGTTTAAAAGAGGCTAAAGGCCACTCTCCCAGCTTTCGCTGTGGCTGTGCTGCGCGTTCTGCGCAGGCCTGGCGTTTTTTTCTTTTGCGGTGGTCAATTCCTGAGGCATTGAACCACTTTAATGAAGCCATTCAGTGGTTTCTGGAAAAGGTGCTGCAGCGTTAAGCGCAATCAACAAATCAACCTTCCAAGCGAAAGAGGTCACATATACTGTTTCTCTATTCACTGGTGCCCCTTAGTGATTCGAGCGATATGCTTTACATGCCAGTTAGAATTGACAATGTTATGATGCCCTCTTTTTGCGAAGTGCTAGCAGCCCGAAATAAAAAAAGCTTCCAGTATATCCATTCTTTTATCTGTATTTCTGTATCTCTATTACAGGATACTTATTTCGTCTTTTCGCAAATGTGTCAGAAATATCCTGTTAAGTCAAAGACACATGTATCGCAGTATCTGTACTTTTGACTTCCTGCATATGCATTTCGATATGCGTATTCCGAAATACATTTTTGAGTGTCTCTGCTCAGCCCTGACCGCTGCCTGGGCAGTAATGCAGTCCTCTAATAAAGGGTTACTGTCAGAGACCTCACTTCTTTTAACTTTTGGGTTGATTGGCTGGATGTCTCGTTGACGATGAGCGGATAATCTCGGCTGAATGCCCTTATGTGCTCCGTTGAGAACCCCGTATGTCTCGCTTTAAGTGTCCGGATAACGGCGCTGGCATTTGACACAAGGTTACATGATGGCCACCGACAACTTCAGATAAGAGAATTTGATGCTTAAAATAAATTGGCAGATGACTGACCCAATCGAGGTTAAATTGATGTAATGAGACAATGCTTCAGCTTGATAGCCCGGTATGAAGGCTGTCGCTTCATATATCTTACCTAATAAAGATGTTTTTCCTTTTTAAAAATTTCTTATTAATTGTTGTATTGTAATGCATTATTTTTTGACGTTTTTCTTACCTGAAATTTTCTCTGTTTTGATCTCTTGTTTTTCTTGATGTATGTTTTGGTCAGAAATGGACGTGGGGCATCAAACATTAACCCACATTACAGTCTGTTGGTGATAGCAGCTTGCAAACACATATTCTTCCAAATGGTCGCTGAAAAGTTGTTAATATACCGAGTTCAATATGACGAAGAACAACTGGAGCACTCAGATGCAAATATTCAACTGATTTTTAGCTGGTTTTAACAAGCACCACCTAGCTCCAGCTGGAAGCCAACGGGTAGCCAACTGGTTCCATTGGGTCCCCAGCAGGACCCACTTCAGTATGGAAATGAAACCAACCGGAACTCGTTTCTCTGCAAATAAAACAACGTGGAACAAGTCGGTCCGAAAACCAGCTAAAGCCAGTTGGTCTGAAAATGAATTAAATCAAATGACTTGAAGCCACGACGTACGTACTGGCTTATTTAGCAGGAACCTTTTTTTTTTTGTGTGCAGAACCAGCTGCTCCCCATTCTAACAGAATCCAGATTTAAATGTGTAAGTTATGCGGTTGAACTGCAAGAAATTAGCATTTGCAGGTAGTCTCCAAGTGCGGAAGTCGGTCATTCATTGTAACAAGAATTATATTCCTGTATTTTGGAAACCTGTATTCCTGTATTTTGGAGTTACAATACCTGCGCATCAGCTGACGGGTGATAAATGAATTTTGTTTTTTTCTTATGCGATATGGTTCTCATGTATGATTAGCGGCTCAAAAGAGCGGCTCACGGTACCCAAAAATAAACCATTTGTTGGAAGTGTAGTGCTGTGTGTATGTGTCCGTGTTACTTGTGTCCCGTTTCCTTGCGCTACCATTGTTATTCAAGTATGCCGTACCCCCCAAGCCCGCCTTGCAACCTTACTGACCTCGCGGGACTTACAGTCAGTTTACATTTCTTTCACCAAAGGTTCTTTGCCTTATGTTTAAAAATTGGAACAATGTCTTAAACCATACTTTGCACTAGGTTCGGTTGCAAGTCAAAATTTTCATTTCTGCTTATATAATATGCAGACCGAACTCTGTGCATCCCCTAATGCACTGCATGTATTCTCAAACCGACCCGTTCATATGCTTGTCAGAATATACCCTGTGCCATTGGGTTTACACCCTCTGCCATAGGCGCTTGTGTCATTGGTATTTCTTGGCAATGGTCCGAGTTAAAACCAGAAGAAAACAAGTTAAACAAGTTCCAGGTGGGCCGAGCTGATAACTGGTTTTCAGCTAGGACCAGCTTGCATCCCGCCCCAGCTGGGAATTATTCCATAACCTGCAGTTCTACCGGTTCCAGCTGGAGCTAGTTAGAAGCAGTTCGAATTTTTAATGGTGAAACTATTCCAGCTCGGCTTAAAATGTCTGTCTTGACCCTAAACTATAGTAATTATGAACCGGCACGCGCTCTCTTCTTCCTCTTCTGCCTTGCTCTCAGAACACGTGCGCCAGTTTGTCCGGCCTATAGCAGGAAGGTGAGAGATAATAGAAAGACAGACAGAAAGAGGCAGAAGAAATGGAAATAAAATCTTGTCGAAACAAAAATAGCTCACGAGGCGGTGGGATTCGAACCAGCTTACCCACGATCTGAAGGCGAGCGTCTTAACCACCCGGCTATCCAGGCACGCTGACAAACTATAGCATAGCCCTGTATAGTATCGTATAAAAAGGGGGTAGGAAAGGGTAGTGATGTGAGGACAGAAAGGAAGAGGGAAGAGTAAAGCATGACATATAAAGAATATAAAAGAAAGAAATACAAGAAAAATGCAGAAAAAGGAAAAAAGAACGATAGATAGATAGATAGATAGATAGATAGATAGATAGATAGATAGATAGATAGATAGATAGATAGATAGATAGATAGATAGATAGATAGATAGATAGATAGATAGATAGATAGATAGATAGATAGACTTTATTTAAGAATAAGCCATTCTGTTGGGGGAATGTTAGTCGAGGGCCCCACTGACTTTAGCCGCCGGTTCAACCTGGGTGATCCGCGCTTGCTGCTCGGCCAGGTCAGAGCTGGACAGTCGCGCCTCCCACTGCTCCATCGTGTGTGTTGGTGTCATTTCTATGTGTGTTCGGTGTGGGGAATGCTTTGAGCAGCCCCAGCTAATATGATAAAGTGTAGGACTTCCTCCGCACCAGAGGCAGGAACTTCGACAGCACGTTGGAAACATGGCGTGTAATCTTTTAGGTGAGGATAATCCCCAGTTTGAATTATTCTCCAATTGATGGCCTCCTCTCCTGTTAGGTGTTTTTGGGGAGATGGCGTAACATTGAAATATGGCAATGGAACTGCCGCTCGTTTCACAGCAAAGCGGCAGCACTCCACAATTTCATTTCAAAACTCTATAACCACTCCAGACGTAATTTGCTTACAGGAGGTGGGTACAAAACCCACTAAATTACCCAACTATTACGAGATATAAAGAGAAAGAAATAAAAAGAACAGAGACAGAAAAACAAATAGAAGACATACAAAGAAAAAGAGGGAGAAAGAAAGTGAGAACTAAAGAGAACAAAGAAGGCCGCCCAGCTCCACACTTCCTTCAGGCTTAGTACCACTAATGCGAAGCTGCCCATCTGTTCTGCTATCTCTTTAGCACTGCACCTCTAGTCCATGCTAAGCGATTTCTTTCACTTGGTCAGGGTAAGTAGCATGCTAGTATCATTAGAAGATATCTTCAGATGAGCTACTGCAATGTCTCAATTTCCACGTTGTAACCAGCATCTTTTTCGAGGGGGACAGTATCTGACCCACTCTTTTTGTATGGTCATGCGTATGACATAAATTCCAGATTCTTTGGAGGGCTTTGAACCGCCCTTACCTTGCCCGCGCCACTACTGAACTTATACAAAAAAATCCATATGCGTGCATATTCTACAGTACCTCCAAGATGTACGCATCTCTTTTCGTTAAAACAGAACCAAATTTTAAACGTTCAAACATGTATCGCCAGCTCAGAGAGCAGAAACTGCACACAAGACAAATGTAAAAATCTCAAAACCTTTATTTCAACTGCAACAGTGTATGTACTTACAGAGTTTCAACGCGGTTAAACTCAATCTACAATTACACTGGTAACCGCGCATGAGGAATGTGTTCAAGTCTTTTACAACCTAAAAAGGGCACAAAGAAACGAAGAGGACAAAAAGGTCTACATATTTCTCTAGGTCACTCGTCACTCACACAGACAACAGAGTATGCACATCTTTGAGTGCACACGTACACTGGGCCGACCCTGGCCATCCGAGGGCTGCGCATGCGCAACGAGCACAGCAGCGAGTCCTTCGTCAACACGCAGAGCCGATAGAGACACATCGCGGTTATACAAAAATAGAAAAATACTCCGTCTCCCGCACCTTCTAAGGCACCTGCGTTGTCTTTTGCATATTCATTATTTGAGACACATGCGATCGCATATACACGGCAGGCGTAGCGCAGTTGGCTGCTAGTGGCTGAAGCTGTCTTTCGGCATTTTTTATTGCTGTAGTAGCAACACAGAACTCGATAATCAACTCCAACCCTATTTTGGGATCATCCCTACTTTTACAACTATCTCAAATCATGACGATGAAAGAGCCTAAAATGATTATTGATGTTTGAACAACTACCCATTTTTGAATATTAAGCAAATTTAACAGGGTATACCAATCCAAAATACTGATATTTATATCAGCTACTCGAACTGTAATAACTTGGTCTCATCTGACTTTTAGATGTCATAATACCCATGAAATCTTAATTGCTGCGACACCATGTTAAAAATACGGGGCTCATACCATCAAAATGTTGAAGTATACGCCTCTATAGTTCCGCGATAAGAAACGTGATGCCCATAAGCATTAAATAATGCGGTCACAAATACTAATTATTTGCGCATAGCAACTCTTACGAATACAGGTAAGTACACCAATTTTACGTATGCAGAACTGTCATGCCCATACAAGCTCTTCCGCATGCCACTCGCACAACGACCTCCGTGATGTTCCTCAGCCTCATAGCTTGCCTCGAGACATGGGCCCGTTATTAAAAACACGCGTATTCACAAATAGTCAGCTCTGAAATGCAGCAAGTGCAGCTTTCAGCCACTGGCCACAACTGCGCCACGCCAAGTATTGTAATAGAACGAAACGAAGCACACCATAGCAGCCTTGTACAACAGACACCACATATACGAGACCCGCACCTCTTCTATACAGCTGCACCAGCATTAGGTGACAATTTGCAAACGAACATGGACAATTTTAACTCTGCTAGAATTGGGACACAGCTACCAGTTAACTGTTCTCCTTAATTTCTGAAGACTAAGAAGCACACAATTTATCACCAGCGCTGTTTCAAAACATAAAACGCATTCTGAATAATGATACTCATTGTCCTCATTTGCGACCAAGGAACAGGTAACGTCAGCCATGTTTGCAATTAGGGAATTAAAATTTTTGCAGTTTATTAGGGAAGAGCCATGGGACCTTATCGAGCTCTCTTCACATAATATTTATTGTGTACCGATGCGCTATAAAGAAATAACTAGCCACTCCTACACCTCATGAACATCTGCTGTTATATGCCTTCTTTGTAGGAAGTCGTACACTAATTATCTGCTCCTTGCTTCCCTAGAAAGTGACTACCAGTTGGAAAATAACGTTTCTGGTCCCTTCAAGTTAAACAAAAGTCGCGTCCACAAGCACGGCATGTAAGGTGAACACAAGACAGCTGTTATAATGGTGCACAATGTCAAATAGAGGATGCGGCAGTGTACAACTCCACATTACAGTTAAGCCACCACATAGGCTTGCCTGTAGGGTGAATACTAAATATGCTTGTAATGAAAATTTAAACCTAAGCAGAATTAGAATCAAACAGATATGCCCAGGCGAATGTGGTCAGTAAAACAATGCTTGAAAAATTTTGAAATTCATACAGCTGATTATATCAGGTGGGCCCGGTTCCTCAGTTCCTGCCCTCGAAAATATTACATATGCCCCAAAGCTAGATTAGGCCATGCTGCAGAGAGCAGTTATATTAATCAAATGATGGATATTTGCATGGGATCATATAGCGCAGCTCTACAGTAACGTGGTATCCAAGTATTGTAGAACAACACAATTTCCCGACCACAACAGATGCCCAAATCACAGCAACACAAGAAAGTGTATGGTTATCCCATCAATTTCACAAATATTCTGCGAATTCACGCTGAGGTGAAAAGCAAACAGACCACACCCTCCTCGAACACAAAGACAGGTCTGATGCGTATACCTAGAGCATGTGATGCAGCAAGAAACAAAACTATTACGAAAAAATTTGCCATAGTGTTGTTTTTTGCCATAGATCTGTAAAACTAGTCACTGCGTGTTCACTGATAGCAGCCACATGAACACCCCTGTAACCAAGAGTAACAATACTCTGGACACAGAAGCACCTTCCTAGGAAAAGCGCAAGCACTCTTAACCAAAAGCATTTTACGGAAGCGGCATTTTTACAAATCACTGCGACCTCAACAAAAAAGGTAAGTGTCCAGGTTACCAGAACTAATGCCAGTGCATCAACACCGTAAGCATGAGGTGCGATTCTGCCAAGGTCTTGCAGCATTCGGCTGCGTTACATGTGCGAGTTCACGGGGCCTGCTTCGCGATATGACATTATGCGCTATGTACAAACAGCCATGAGTAGCGGACAGATAACGCCACACACTTTCAATCTATCACCACAGAGAACAGTTTTGTGTGAAGTACTTCTGGACACCCACTAGATAGCAGCGGGCTAATTGAGAATACAATAAAGAAACAAGGAAACACGGAGTGACAACTAAATGGTGGTGAAGGAGCATCTTTCCTTCCCATGTCTCCCGTTGCCAGGACCTTCAAACCAGTGTCACCACTATTCTTGGGCTAATGCAGCGCTACACCCGCGAAGGAAGCGCGGGATGATGTTAGATCGCGTAGTAGCTGTGCACCCTTACCCACGATATTTACAAGCAAGCACCGAGAACAACCATATCACAAACGCACAGCTATTGGAGAAAGTAACTCAAGTGCTTATAAGGCTGCCGCGTGAATTAAGTCATAACGCACCGCATATTAAAAAAATCAAGCCAAACATTAGCACTATAATTTCGGGAAACAGTGCCTATTGCAAAACCAATATGAACACAATCCCAAGGTGCTAACAGAGGTGAGTGTACTTGATGTGCCAAACCTTCAAAATAAATTGAGTTTCACAAGCGATACTTGATGTGATGTCATGAGCTTGAAAAATCGTGAAGCAGAAATAAGAAAAAGACACTGTCCCGCAGACGTCTACCAGTGTAACCCCATGTTATAATATTCCACCCTGAATAAATGTAACCAATACGCAGTACATGCTTAAAATACTCTCTGACATCTCTTAATCTTTCTAAAACGTACTTTCAAAAGCAGCTTATGTACAGGTGCAGAGAAAACGTGAGAACGTCCCCGCGTGCATTACTGCTGTTGCAGAACAGACAGCATGTTTGAGCATTTGGAACAGTCTGCGTTGGACAATGTGAGCCAGATTACGTCCAGCTACGAGTAGCTGCAGTGCCAAGTTTGAAAGTATCTTCACATTTTCGCAACAACAAAATGTACATCCTCCACTCTCAACAGGGTGTCGTTCAGTGCCATGAAAAAGCCTCTACATTGGGTAATGTGACTGATGTTCAGCTTGAAAGCATTCAGCAATAAAAGTCTGAATAATGCTTCAATTGAGTCAGTGTGATCAGCACAAAATGAGTACCTTGCTAAGCAGGCATACAAGTCCATTTCATTGGCAGAGGTACACCGTGGTACTAACTGCAGAATGCATTAGCGGTTATCAGTCAAGATATTTCTACATTTCGAAGCGTTTTAAAAGTTGCAGCGTTAAATTTTTTTAAATCAAAAAGTACAAATGAAAGCAAAGAAAGATTTTATTACAATATTTTTATGTTTGAGTGCATATTTTCGCCCATCCTTCGCCCATCCCACAAGTTGCTTGTTACTTTGCACAATGTTCCATCACAAGAAATATTTGCTTATTGCTGTAGGCATGAACCGGTCTTGCGTTAGGTTCGCTCGTTTCTTACAAAAGGATCCGATCCCTTGTACTGATTTTGTTCTACTGCATTATAGAAAATAACGCTCATTCTTTACTCTCTTAGTGCCAAAAGAATGCATCTGTAATCCCCACTAAGCATGCCCACTGAGAACGCTCCTTTTATATGCCTTCTTAATCACCTATAGTGACTAAGCAAAATGCATTCAATTACAAAAGTTATCTGGTAATGCAGTAGTGCCAAGCATGTAGTTACAGACAGTGGGACTTTCCTACATTGATTCCAGCAGAATGCTTGTTGATTTCGTTTTCTTTATGTAGTAAACACCATATTTGCTTAATCCTTCCAATGTTTCGTGTCACCAACTTATAACATCACTGCATAAAGCAGAATCATCCTGAATCTTAATTTATAGGATGCATACGTAGTGGCATTTGTAAAAAATGCTGGCTATAGTGTACAGCAATTCAGTAGTCATTTGTGATCAAACAGCGGTAGCGGTTGGGCGATACAGAACACGTATGTGATCAATCTGTGCAAAAGCGAGACAAGGAGATTAAAAAGAAATCAGTACAAGTGCAATTTAGAAACAACCCAGCTGAAACCTTCTACATCAATAATTAAAGTTTACTTGGGGCAGTTTAGATGTTTGTGATCTTACAGCAATTGCATAGCATTAGAGATAATTTATGCAGTGCACCAAATGTAAGGAGCTCATGCAAACAGCTGGAACACGTCTTTTGTGTCGGCCTTCATCAAGGTGAATGTGCCCTGAATGTGTCTGTATTTCTGGCAAACAGTGATGCATAATGCTATTGCATATTGGAGAAAGTGACTGCTAATTTAGTTATTGCTATTGAGATTTGTAGTGGCAATCTTATTTTGCATATGAGCCAACCTAAGTGTATGTGAGCATTGTTCTTTAAAAAACAGAGTGGTATTATATTTTTTCATGACCAGTTTTGATTTTCGAGTACGATCACTTTTGAGCATTTAGGTGCGCCGCTGCCATGGTTAAATCTAACAGCAGCATATTGCAAAACGGGTCAGATTACTTTGGGATGCCTTAAGTACAGTTATCTTCATTCTCGATTGCCCCCACTAAGTAGTTCATCTCTGGGTCATAGGGTTGAAGAATGAAGTCACGACTCAATGCATTCATTGAAGGGTGCCCAAGTTTCGACTATGTCAAGGAGATAGTTGGTGTCTAAAAAACTGCAATGAGATCCTCTGGAGAGTTCACAGAGTTTCAGTGCACACGAAAAAATATATTGTAATCAGTTGTACAGCATAGTTCTGGTGTAGGGTGCGAATTACATATCAACTGGCAGCATTACATCATTACAGTGAATTTGGGAATGATAATGGAAAGCTGAGCTTTTTATCATTGGCAGGGAAAATTTCTGAGTTTCTTCTTGCATTAAATTACTGCAAGTCAACAGCTGAAAAGTAACGGCCTCAGCTGGAAATCAAAAGCAGCAAACTACAACCGACCAACACTCCACCACTGATCCGGCGTGCGTCCTCAATCATCTTTTATATCAGCTGAACCCAGAGAGTTACGATGCTAATTGACGCTGAAATTCGCAGTACCGATCGTTCCCATGTACTGAATAATCTTTATACCAGTCAAACCTGATAGTTAAAGTGCTTATTCACACTCACGTGATCGGTTTTGTGCAAATGTGCATGCATGAAATACTGAAATGACCTTGCTGATAAGGTTTAGCGTCATCTGCCCAGCTTAGGGGTCTGGTACGACAAAAATGCAGTGCCTATGACTGTTATGTACAAAGTTAAGGTTACTAGAAAAGCCAAGCGCAGCATTGAATTAGTCTCGGTTGCATCAGCGCCTGTTCTCATTCCTAAACTGTGAGCAATGCGTTGAAACTTGTTTGAGTCGTTGGCAGGCGGCTCTTCATGAACATAGCAAGGACGGAAGACCCCGAGAAGTTGATAAAAAGAGAAAAAACTACAAGAACAAGACAAGGAATGTTCACCCAATAAGCAGGAAGCCTCAAACATAGACCTCAAGAAATGTTGTTAAGTAGGAGTGCAAATGTAGGCTGACCTCATGTGATGAAGAAAGTGCCACTCAAATTGAGAAATAGTAAATGTTACCGAGACAAAGTGTGTACACCTTGTTGTTAGATGTTACAAAGTGGTCAAATGCAATTGACCGCATGGAAATATCGCGATGTCATTATTGTCACAGCCAAATGTCAGTTAATTTCCATCTGAAACATTTACAACAGTTACGCGTCCAAGAATAAAGAAACCAGAAAATATAGATGACTAAGGCTACTTTGCAAAGTTAACACAATTAGATGTCGCAACAAGTAAGTCATGGTTCTACGGCAAAAGTAGCAGCACATTGAAGGAGAGTAATTGGTCTCAGTAGATCTATATTCCCTGTGGTAAAAAACCAAGCGCAAGGTTCGAAACGTGAGTATTCGTAAAACAGTGATCTTGATATATAAAGCTTTCAAATTTGCATGAGTAGTTAGAGTTGCCAGGCCAAATTATTGCTACAGTTGATGTAATGCAGTTGATGCAGAATAAGCGACATTATGTCTTAAGTTTCTTTACCATTAAGTAAAAAAGAAAGAAAAGCATAGGTCAGGAAAACCAACTATTTCAGGCTCTCAGAAATCGCTGCATTGTTACTTGAGAGCCTCACCGAAGAGGTCTAATTTGGTGGATTAAAGAATAGTGCTTTTATAAAAGTATGCAAATTAAGCAGCAGCCATTGGTTGGCCCCTAATGTGCACTTTCAAATTTCATTGTAGTATGTACCATATTGCTTTGCGTTTTTCTGTCTTCCTTCTTTTACCCGAAGTGCTGGAATAAACGTATATAAATGCCGTAATGGTGAGTCAGCTCGATATCGCAGCTGCATACGAATTAGATACAAGGGAGAAAGCTTCTCTGTACCACATTTACATTTAGCATACCACAGTGCTGCGTTAGAATGAAGAACCAGGAAACTTTATATTTTTGAAAATTTCACGTTTTCATAGCAACTTCAACCGTTTCTGCTTGCACTGTCAAAACACGACACGATTGTCGTGTAAACGTGTACATACTATAGTAAACGTGTGCATACTATATTGCACAAAGTACACTGAAGTGCATTGCTCCATCGAAATGCATCTTTGATGTGAGTCTTGTGAGTATGTCTTTAATTTGCAAAGGTTTGCTGAGGATTTTATGAATATGTTCTGAAGTATTATTTGGAATATAAGAGTTTCAAAAGAGGTGTGACATGGCACTAAATTACGGTGACTATTTATGGAGGACCAAGACCTTGAATATATTTCTAGACAATTTAATGTCACTGCAATAAACTGTGATAGTGACTAAATCATTACAGTGAAGTAAACGTAAAGTTTATAAATAGAAAAAAATTCATTCGCCGGTTTGTATTATCAAATTTTCTTGAGAATTTTCTTGTAGCTTCATCATGTAAATGGGATGAACTTTTTTCTTTCAAATTTCATGATCATTCCACGGCGCTTTTCGGAAACTGATTCACCACAGTGTATAGTTTTGTTTCTCATGTACATTTACCCGTGTTTTCTTACCCAACAAAAGCGTACTCGACAAAATGTGCGCAATTTAAGGAATTGTAATGGTTAGTATGTTAGTTAAGCAATCACTATTTTTTAGCTGTTCAGATAAGTTTTAAACATTACAATCTTCCAACCTACGTGCGTCAGTTGAACTATGAAAACAGCAAGAAATGTTTCAGTTATAGAACTATGAAGCTATATGAATGGTGTGTAGTAAATTTCCAACAGCACTGCCCTGGAATTTTTTTCTGCAGCATCATTGACTTCAGCAGTGTGTCAACAATTCAATACACAAGCAATTCTAATACGATGAAGTTAAAACTTACACACAGCTAAAAAATGAAGCACCAAGTAGACTCACTCATGACATTGCCTACATAATCACCTGAAGCAGTAATAAAATCGATTAATGCAATTTGTTTTTATTTAAATTTCATTATAATGGTGTTAAACCTTGCCAAACTACTCTTTTCTCACTTAAGTGTACTTTTAATATACAAGATAAAATTACTTCAACATAATAATACCAAACTGCTAGTGATTATTAAACAAGGACTACTGCAAGGAAGTAACTGCACATGAACATTTCCAGCTTAGAGTTACCTGTTTGTTAATTCCTTAGACCCACCAATTCTTAGAAATTCTTAACTCTTGCATTAACTGAAGGGATTATTGCGGTAGGAGTAGGTGCAGGCTAGAAACATTGCAGCAAATCACGAAATGAACACATTTTCACCACGTACCTAACTTGAATCTTGTTTCTGCTGTTAAGTAGTGAATTAGTGGTACTTAGGGCAGGATGAATCTGTTGCTGTGACCGACAGGCTTGAGTTTGTCCTACTTTAAGCGTCAGGCCACAATGTATTCTATTCTATGGCGTGTGAAATAAGCAGCTCTGCCTTGAAGCTATTGCTTCACAGTAACTTTCCACTTTATTCCTCAAGTAACACCTTAAGCTCTTCATTTCCCGCACACTGCCTTAATCAAGATTTACCAGCCTTTACTGCTTGTGCAGCAGGCTTACATGCAAAGACAGATGTGCACCATTTTAAATGTTTGACCAGTCAGACTAGTTAAGTGGTGAGTGGCTGATTTTGCACTATTGCTTGCTTCTATGCCAAGAGAGTATTCCATTCATGTATCTACAATAACGGGAGAAAGAGACACATATGAAATGTCAACTGTCAAAGGAAAGAGCGCTTAGTATTTTGCTGCTGGTTATTGCTCAGACAGAGATTTAGGCTGGCATACAAAATTTTTTGAGTAAATAACATCTGACCAAATAACATTATGAGTAACTCGCTCCTGATCGAGTCGATTGGTTATGGATATATTGGCTTCATTAATGGTAAGGTGCTTTAACAACGGAATATACAGCAGGGCTTGAGCCAAGCAGACCATAACGCTGAATGGAGTTCTGTGACCAACCTGAGAAACTGATAACTTCCCAGTCATTTAAGCTGATCAGTTTGTAAGCCAAATAAGCGTTTGCTCAAGAAGCAATGCTACTGCAACTGTCGGAATACCTGTTTGATGCCCATGCTGTTTTCTAAAGTGGGACTTCAGTGAGTTGTGACTTGTATACTTCATTTGTCTTTGCAAATGCTCCTTTCCACGTGTCTGCCCAATCACTGTAATGCTGGAAAAGCAGTCATCGTATTCTGCTGGTTGGCTGCGCGCATTTTGCATAAGAGCAAATCATGTGGTAAAAAAACGTGCCTCAACCCAAGTCTAAAAAAAACTAATCTTGGGCTGCATCTTCAGTCGCCGTACACATAATAAAAGAACAAGAATTGTAATAAAATCTGAAAAATGTTAAAGGCATTTTTGTAGATTTCAGAAGCTTTGACTTGTACCAATATATTGTTGACGTGCCAGAAGTTTCTAGGCGTTAAGTATTTGTTTTAATATATGACCAAAAATGGTGTGTCAAGAATGATATTAGGATTTTGGCCTGTTCAATTTGCGTTGTGCACTATACTTTTCCACTGCCAAAATGTGTTTGTTTTTTCTGGTTGTCTCCCAAGTAAACAATTTTTCATCGCTTTAGAAATGTATGTCCCGCTGTATTATAGGTGTAAATGTAGTATTCCACGCACATCTCTTTTCGAAAGGATTATTGTGGAATGTGCACCATATATGGAAGCAGTTTGAGGTGATCACCACAACATCACCACTCACTTTGTTGAGCAGCTCAGTAAGAAGCACATCTCAAGCAGCATATTGAGAATTTTTTTAGGTCAGCTAAGCATTCACTTTTTTCATGCACTTGAAATTTTCTCCTCACCCCACAACAGAGGGTACCCAATACAAGTGAGCGGGACGATATGTCTTCGTCATGCCAAGTAAGCGATTTCTTATGCTCCAGAACCACTTTTGCGACCTTTTACAAGCTTTACATCCTGCGAAGGATAAGATGTTCAATGTTTAGGATGGCAATAGGTTCTTCATGTCAAGTGGTCTTTGATAAGATACCGACAACACTTCTGAATAATGTGACGGTTCTGTGGGTGCTTATACACGTCTCAATAACACGGTTGGATGCACGATCAGTCACAATTCATACATCTATGAATGATCTCATGACAGTAGCAGCGTGATAAGATTTCCAAGCACATTCAATAAGACAAATTCCTTAGAGGTCATTCTGGCAACCTTTGCGCGCGAGCTCCATGCAACGGCTTCCTTAGCTGCCGTAGTTCCAGCGCTAACGACTCTGATCTATGGTCCGCACATTGGTCCAGCCAGCAATGACAGAAGTGACCGCGTCTAAAGCATTATCAGCGGGAAGCTGACCATTTGTGGTTTCTTGCTGAAATGCCGTGTTTAAAGTTGTGTGCACTGCTGCAAAAATAAAAGAAAAGAGAAATGCGTTTCGCTTCTCCTCGCTATCTCCACCGAACAGTGTTCGAGACACGCCCACCAATCACCAGCATGGCAGGTGCTGTCTCGTGAGCTTCATCTTCTTGAGGTGCGAAGCATGAAATCAGTGCTGCACAGCAAAGCAGGCCGACACCAATGCGAGGAGGAGCATCACCGCCTGCGTCGACGTCAGGGGTGTCGCGGTCGAGCAGAGACTTGAGCCGTAGTAGTAGTTGTCGCAGTGGTGCCCGATGAACTCTAGCGCCTGCTGCACGATGCTCTCGACGAGGGCATTGCGATCTGTGCTGCACTTCACCTGGACGGCCGTGCGCACGCAGTGGGCGAACTCACCAAAGGCACTGCGCGGTGATCGGAAAAGGGGCATGTAAGCAAGCAGAAGAGCAAACTTCGGATGTTCATGTGTAGAACGTATCACTAGTGTACTTAATGATGATGCAACATCGTTGCCCATTCCACAAAATTAAGCAGTTTTAAATCACTACTGCCTCTAATACATTGTCATTCATATCCGCACTAAAACATTTTTTAGAAACGTTACATACTATTGCTTAACTTGTACCGGTGGGATAGTTGGTTGATCATTATAACACACACAAAGGACGACACTAAATAAAAAACGGACACACAAGCACTTAACTTCAGTAGAGTTGATGTCCAGCGCTCGAGACAACGTGAAATGTGGCACGCAGCTGTCGACTGCCTTTGTTATGCGGAACTAAACCTTTTGTGCGACCCGTAAATATTTCGTTACAGTTAACCTTAAAACATTATGTTAGGCCATAACATGCTGAAGACTGGTATGTTGAAAGAAGCCAACAAAGCAGTTTTTTCTGCTTCCACTAGTGATTCTATTGCAACCAGAAGTCATACAGCACTGCATTCTGCAAATATTATTCCTTTCTGTCAAGCACAAATATACGCTAATAGATTTGGTAAAAGAAGAGTTTTTTTTTATTTGGCGTGTCTCTCCACTTACTAAATTAAAAGTGCATGTGCCGGCACATCTCCAAATCTAAGCAATAGAACACAAAAGAAGGCAACTAAGAACTCTGACCAGCAAAGCCTAGTCTTGTGCTCTTCATCGGAGAGCTGTAGGCCCGTTGACTTGCGGTTGGATGACTGCTTCCGGTAGCCAAGGCCGGCTGTGGCCTTCTGGTGTCTGTCCGTGCACCGCTGCAGGTCTCTGCTCACAAGACTTGTGCAGGTGGCCTGGTTGATTGCTGCTAAGGAAAAGGTCAGTATGGTGGTGCATTAGCCACTGCTATGCCACTTATTTTATGCATTCACGTCTCTCAATACCATTATACGACAGGCATTGCGAAGAAAAACACGGATAAATCTTGCAACTGAAACATGGAAATTGTAGCCTATAAAATACAGGTTGGAAGCTTATGGATGCTTTCGATGTTCCAGGAAAAAAAGGAACGTAGAAGTACTACGTGGGCTATGTGGCGCCCTTAGAATTGCCAGTTTAGCCTGCTCGGGATTGCAATAGGCATTTTACAGTGGCTGAGGCAGAAAGACCACTGTGATCAAGAAATCTAATCCAGATTGGCCTCCATCACAATCAAATACGCCCTGTGAGACTAAACAAGACCGAAGTTCAGAAGGGAGATGAAGGCAGACAGGGAACGTCTCTGCAGCCATTGTTTCAACAAGTGGACTTGTCCTTCTTCAAGGCAACAGCTCCCTTCCTTAGCAGCCTGCTTATGCTTGCTTAGCTCTCTCTCCTTCCCAACATCAAAAAAGGAGGAAAGGAAGAGAGAGCATGTGACCAAAGGAAGGGAGGGGAAAAGGGAAAGGAGGAGACTGGTGAGATAGAGTTGTTGGCTTCCAAATGGGCGGGGTGAGAGTTCCATGTTGTATTGTCAGGGAGGCAAGGAAGAGGAAAAAAAGAAAAAAATCACAGCATATCCACGGAGTGAATGATGATGAGTGGGCGAAGCTCCGGAGGTGCATCGGTAAACCGTGAATCTTCCGTGAATTTTCGTCCAGTACGTCATCAAAGACGTGACAAACACTGTGTGTATATATACAAGAAATTTTATTTATTCGTAAATGGTAGCTAGACGTGGCTTCCGGTCCGCCTTCATTATAACGGATTTATGGTCGGTGAAGTGGAGGGATAGGGGTTCTTATATGGCTCCGCAGAGGATTCCTAGAGGGGAGAGAGGGGGGTGAGCGTAGAGGAGAGAGAGGAGGAGAGGACGCACATCCGCTGTGGGGATGTGGAACGCGGACGCCGCTCCGTTGAGTAGAGGATTCCTAGAGGAGAGAAAGTGGGTGAGCGTAGGAGAGGGGACGCGCGCGCCGCTCCGTACAGTAGAGGATTCCTAGAGGAGAGAAAGGGGTGAGCGTTGGAGAGGACAGAGAGGGGGGAGGGGACACCCATGCTCTGGAGGTGTGTAGGACGCGCGCGCCGCTCCGTACAGTAGAGAATTCCTAGAGGAGAGAAAGGGGGGTGAGCGTTGGAGATGAGAGAGAGGGGGGAGGGGACGCGCATGCGCTGTGGGGTTGTGGGACGCGAGAAGGAGGGATGGACTTAGCCCCCGCAAGCACATCCAAGCAAGATCAAGGAATGGAGTCAACCTGGGCGACAGACACCACCTGCCTAGCCATTGCTAAGCTGCCCCTCTATGCTCTCGGCCATGACTCTAGCCACTATAGTGGTGGTTGACGGCCTTATTGTACTACAGTGTTCTGCTTGACATAGATGGCCACACCGCCCGTGGGACGCTCTGCTTCCTCGGTGCACACGATGGGAACTAGAGGTGGTCTGGAACGCGCTTATTCTTCATGGTCATCAGCGTCATTGTCATCGTCATCACGTTCGCTGTTCGGGAGATACTGGCGGTTACGCCTGACGCGGGACAAGGTTAGACTAAGAGGAGCTTCGCCCCTAAAAAAAGAATGTTAAGAGGAAGCACTACGCAGTGAGAAAGAAAGGGTGTTTCTGCTCCACTAACGTGAAACCTGGGGAGGTGCGAAGCATGCAGTGTGCGCCGGTGTTTCTCACAGCCATAGCGTTACTCTTTATTGCTTTACTCGTCACCACTGCACTAACGCATCATCACTTTGCAGATATGTTCCAAGAAGTGGTGTTTAAAATAGATAACTTTATCGTAGAGATGCACGTTTGCGTCTAGTTTTAGACAAAAAAAAACAAAAAATTTAGACTCCTCCACGAAATTTACCAAGAGTGCCTTGGAAAATTTCGTGGGGGATTCTGACATTGCTGCAAAGCCAAACATAATGTTTTAGGCGGTAACGACGAACTTTTGACTGATGATATGCATAGTAAGAACCGGTGGCAAGTAGTGGGATTTACCCAATTTTTGTGGCGCATAGCCCGTTTACGATGGACCATGTCGACGACATGACAAGCCGACAAGCCGAGACGCTGAGGTGCTTCGCCTTAATAGGGATAAGGAAAAGGCCGGAATCTACCCAGGGTGTACACCGGTTTTGGTAATGTTGACAAATTAGAGAAGGGAGGCATCGAACGAGACATGATTACATAAGGGTTACTTCAATGCCAGTAAAATCTACTAATCTTCTAAAATATGATTTATTTTCGGGATGAACTTGTGGCAGTGAGGCTCCCCATCAGCCTATCACTATGGGTATAACCAGCACTATTCTGCACTTGCAGCAACCTTGTGCAATTCATCCTTTCTTTTTATTAAGGTGAAAGCCCCAATGCCTCAGCAAACGCGAAAACTGACCGTCAGCGTCAACACGAGTGATGCAAAAATCCTCACGCGACGATGTCACACACCGCCAAAACTTGTGACGTCACAGTGACGTCGCATAAACATGTTAAGTGGACTCAGCCCTAACCATCATGTGTCATCATGTGGCATCACATGATGACATCATCACACGACATCGAGGCTTGGTGAAAGGTGGGCCGATCCCGGACGCTGTGCAAAACCAGGTAAGGCGCAGAAAGCTTGCAATGTCTCCGATCTTGGAGGCAGTGCAAAAGCACGTTAGGTGCAGAAAACATTTGGAGAAGGAAGGAGCAGGATTAGCACATAGAATAAGAAGAACAAGACAACGGTTTTCAGTTTCGAGTCGCCTAAGGCGAATACATAGGAACCCCGCGTTTTTTCTTTCACTGTTCTCCCCTGCCGGAATAGCACAGCCTATGAGACGCTCTCCCGATTTCTTTTTACAGCGAAAGCTGTATATGGCTAGGAGAAACGAAAAACCGTTCGGCATCTGTGTCACGAGCGGTCTCCATTGGCTGTGCTATCAGTTACGTCGTTCTGAGCGTCGTACCGAAGCTCGCGCGCCACTGGCGCGCGAGCTTGGGTACGACGCTTGCAAGGTCAAACGCTTGCAGCCACGGCGCGCCCTCTGTCGCCCCGAAGAAACGGCGTTGCAGTCAGAACAGCGTTGACGTGATTGCGGGAGCGCGTTCGCCGGGGCGAACGCCCGCTTTGGGCGAGTTTCTCCAGCGGCACTTTGGCTTCGGCTGCGACGTCTGTGACCGCCTGTGGTTGAGACCACAACCTGGCAACGATAATTGTGGAAGGCTTCAGTGCAGCGTCGGGTTGAGCCCACTGCTAAACACTGGGGCCGCACATTTCAGCTTCGCTGGTTAACCATTTGTACGGAGTGCTTGGGCGGTGATTTTTTTTTCTCTCTCACGATGATGAACATTTTCTGAACAGTACTCACCTGGAGTGGGTGCAGCTTCAATGCGCAGTGGCTGCCGGTAATCGTCGCTGCACATCCAGGACAGTGTCGGCTCCCGGTCGTACAGGAACAGGCCCAAGAACTCAATGCCCTCTTTGTTGCACACCAGGCTAGTGGCCCTCCGCATGCACCTCTGGTAGTTCATGTACCGCCTGCAAGCAACCAAGACGTTTCATCTCTTCAGGTGCTGTGTTTTTCATCATGATAAGCAGAAGGCCGTGTGTACCAAGATAACAACACTCGGTTCAGTTGGCACAAAGCACAAGCTCGACCTCTCAATCTTTTGCATGACAAAACAACATATTTACTTCTCCTTTTTTTAAAATCGTTCTGCGTGATACTTGGGACACCCTGTATATACTCTAGCTCTAACCACCTAAATCAGTACATCCTTGGCATTTCGACACCTCTATTGTTTTAGGCATTTGTGTGCTAATGCTGCGTAGCATGCCTCAGCAAATGTACATGCAGGGGTGCAACAGCCGAAATATAATTTGGAGCAATTTTTGGAACAACAAAATGTTACTTTTGGAGCACTAAAATCCAAATTTGGAGCAGGTTACGATGAAAAAAGCATCTATTTTTTATCACGAAAGACCACATTTGGAGCGGTTAAAAGTGGCTTACACTTAAAAAAAAAAGATGTACAAACCATTCAACATCACCTAAATCGTGCAGAGTGAACATGAGCACTGCTATTTCAATAAAAGTAGTATTTTGAACCACCCGACTGCACAATCAATGATAAAATCCGCATTAGCATTTGCCACACGTGTCAAATCGTTTGACAGACCCTGCGAATTCAAATGTGAATCTGCCAAGCTGGCGGCCTTGAAATCCTGGGGATTCGTAAAACTGGAGCAGGGGTGGTGAAAAAAAAACAAACAAACTGGCGCACAGTTTTGTTAGTTTTTTTAGGGCTGCAGAAATGTCATATACTGATCCAAATGATAGCCAGTAACTTTTTTAGGCGTCAGCGACCATACTGGTACTCAAAATTATGCGGCGTATACACGCATGAGTAACTGAACAACATGTGCTGTGTCCCGTGAATAGTGCACCTAACAGCCCCTTCCTAATTTTAATACGCTTTTCCGCAGGACACCGGTGTACTGCGGCGAAGGTGGCTTAAGCAGCGTTCTGCACGGGCTAGAAAAAGGCCAGGAAATTTTCGAACACCGCTACAGCTCCCCACCACCCACCCCAACCTTTTTATTTCTTTCACGATGGGGTTAGGTTTAGGGCACCACCACTTGGCTCGCTTGCAAGGCGCGTTCGACCAGATAAAGTAACAACGGCGCGGGCCCGTTGCCCGGCGACGGCACCGGATATCTATTGCCGGGACGATGCAACTTCAAGACAGAAAAATGTTTTACGTGCCGTTGCTATGGCAACCAACGTGGTCGTGGGCAACGCCGCTGTCCGCAGCACGTAGAGGTCGTTCGCGCGCGGAAAACGCGGCAATACGCTTCCAGCTTTAGTTGCTAACTATGCCATAGCCGCGTTTGCTGACTAGGAAATTCATATTTCCCGCGAAGCGTTAGTGGCTACGCATTTTTGTCTTGAAGTTACGTCGTCCCGCCGATAGGTATCCGCTGCGGTCAGCGGACCGATGGATGCGCTGAGTTATTACTTTATCTGGTCGACCGCGTCTCGCGAGTGTCCCGACCTAATGAGTATATAGTATCTTGAACCGTGGTTTAGGGTTAGGGTCTGCGCGCGTGAATTGATTGATGACGCAAACTGCAGCTGGCCAACGCGGCCACCATTTCTCGCTGAAATTAGCGCAACTGAGAAAATTTTGAAGCTGGTCGGGCATTTTGGCGCAGCGTGGCGCAATTTCCGCCAATGTCATGGTTTTGGCGCAGCTCGGCGCGAAAACGGGAAACTGTATCAATTTGGCGCAATTGGCGCAGCTGTTGCACCCCTGTACATGTTACCATCACTATGGTTGGCTTTGTGATGTACAAGTGATCATGTGAAATATCCTGCCGCAAAATGTGACGATTTTTTAAATAATAAGATACGGGACTAATTGCCAGCGAAGCAAGCACAAAATCAATTTACGTTATCCTGTAAGCCTTTTATACTTAACAGTTATTTGTCTGCAAAATTCGCAGCAATATTTTTTTCACGAGTACAAGCAGTGAGATGCATTACTACAAAACTATTGGAGTTTAACATCCCAAAACCCCGATATAATTATGAGGGTCACCGCAGTGGAGGGCACCGGAAATTTCGACAACCTAGTATTATTAATCGTGCACCGAAATCTACGTACGCGGGCGTCAACCATCTTGGCTCTATCGAAATGCGGCCTCCACGGCTAGGATTGGAGATACATTACATACCAAGGTAAGCCAGCTAGAATTTTTCTCGTGCCGTAAAATATTTTCTTTAAAGAAAGCCTGACTTTACAAAAAGTTGCTGCCATACACTGCAATTAGATGGTCAAATCAGCAATTGCGCCACTAAGGTCGAAGCCATATGCAACTGCAGTTGACAGGTATTTAAGTGAAAACCTCGCAAAGAAATATCATAAAAATGACTGTTTATTTTCTTAGTTGACATGTGATCTTAAAAGGAACACAGAGAGGTGCTTAAAATAGGAAAGCGTCATGTGTGGCGTCACATTTATGAAGAATGACAACAGATAACAAAATGTTGTGAAAGAAACTGCGCTATCTTTTGCTGAATAAATTCTACAGGCTTCGTCACAATATTTCTAGTCCATGAAAACATCCAAATATTTAGAAATTACCTAAGTGGATAGCAAAAAAAATTATGATGAGTACAGCTACAAACAATAGGTCATTAACCACTGAATTACTATGGCCTGCTTTTTTAGCATTTAATTAAGCTACTCAAAACACCTGCTATCCAATTTCAAATCTACCAAGATAGTTCATAATCTGGTCATTCAAGCATCGTTTTTTAAATATATGGTATGCTCATAAGGAAAGCAGAGTTTGCCTTTCCATTTACAGCATGGATATTGCCTTCATCGCCCGTGCATAAATATGCATTTCACATAACACTCACCTGCACTGTTCTTCAGATGGGTACTTGCTATTGAGCTGGTATTTCTTCATCTGAGCATCGTAGTCACTGTTGCAACGCTGAACTTCGGGCTTCTGAAAGCATGCACCATCCTTCCAGTGCTCTGCATCGGGAAAGACAATGACAACATGTATGAAACAGGTTTGCATACTTCTGCAAAGGAAGGCACCATTTCATTAAGCTATGCACCAACTCGCCCACCGTTACACTCGGCTGTGATTGCTATAACTTGTCCAAAAACATTATAGTTTCGCCGTAAGGGCGAATTAATAAACACGATAGCAATAGTCTAGAAAGTTATACGAATTAAGGCTAGCTGGGAAATCTTTTGGCGTCTGACCTGACGTACTTCTAAAATGCTCTAGCACAGGAAGAATACGCCCGCAAATGAAGCAGTTTTCATGCTGTATGTCCCTTCAACGCGAATTAAGGGGTGAGTACTGCATGTGCAAAAGTATGAGCCACCTACAAACCTTAGTAGAGATAGCGCGCGCGGCCGCGTCGTTTTATCAAAGCTCGCAGCTGTTTCCCGGGCGACGCAGCCCCCTCCCCTCCCCCCGCCGGCACTCCTTCATGTTCCTTAGCCTCACAAAGCCGGCCGGCGCACTTCAACTCTGCTTCAGCCGCGCCCGTCTGCAAACCTCCCAGGCTTTCGCTCGCACCGAACGTACGAGGTGCGGGGCGGTGGTATCAATTTCAACTTTACAAAGAACATGAAAACGATGGCGCCGGCAAAAACGCGCCTCGAGAGTACATATAATTCCTGTCGCGATAAAAAAAAACTTCAGTACAAGTGTTCTAGGAGCGTGAGCCATTGGGCCAGTTGGCGGGACATTTCTAGGATGACAGACAGACAGACAATGAACTTTATTGAGATAGTCCTGAAAAGCAGCAAAATTGTCCACGAATAACACACCGAATAAAAAAAAGGGACTCAAGGCTCTCGGTAAAGCCTTCAGGCGAACTGATTGTAAGAAAATATATAAGCGATTAATAGTGCACATTGATCTAGCGTATCATTAGTAGATTAGTCCAAGCTATTCTGCAGGACGAATCATGGGTTGGTTATATGGCTAGCTCTACGGCTGCAGTCACTTGCCTTTGACGGCGTCCCGGTCTTCGCAGGTGGCGTACGCGTATTTGCGCGCCGAGACGATGACCTGCGACTTCTCCTCCTTCTGCTCCAGAGGCAGGCACAGGGCAGTGTAGTTGAGCAGGCAGTTCAGGTTCTGTCGGATGAACCTGCACACGGTGATCGAGCATGACTCTCTGGATCCATGTGTGTACGGGCTTTCTTTACGCCACTCGAGAATAGAAAAATTGATGAAGTTGTGTTCGTTCATAACTTCATAACAGGGGGTCTCAAATACGCGTACCGCGGACCTTTCGCTAACGGCGCAGCCTTCACATGACTGCCTTCGTCCCATAACTTCTTTTTTCTTAATAAGTAGTTCGTGAGCTACATGTGCACAGACGTGACTGGTCTCAAGAATATTTCTTCGTAAGGCACCCCATGTGGCCACCATGTTTTGAAAATTAAGCATTGAACAAAAAATTTATATTTTAGAATCGACATCCCGATTTCAGTCATTGTAGAGATCAGACCTCGAGGGATTATTGGTCAGCTGCTAGTTCCAAACAAGATAAAGTGCTACGTGAAGGCAGCAGCCAAAAGAAGAGTGTTCCACACTGGCCGTCATGGCTACAAGCGCTGACTAACACTCCCAGGTTTACATGCACAGATATACCCGATAAAGTGTACGCGAGGACGAACGCCGCCGTAACTCAATTTGTAGAGCATCGCACGCTTTATTCGAAGGTTTGAGGTTCGAACGTTCCCTGCCGGCGGCTAGTCGTCTCTTCGTACACTTTTACTTTATTCACATTTATATCATGATTACTACAAATAACGTCCCCTAATACTTTTCTCGGCTTGGTTGTCTTTCGCTTGTAATTAATTGTTTCATATATGAGATATGGGTGTATTCATGTGGGAGGTACTTACCTACGGAGCAAAAACCTGGAGACTCACAAAGAGAGTTCAACTTAAATTGAGGACGACGAAGCGAGCGATGGAAAGGAAAATGATAGGTGTAACCTTAAGAGACAGGAAGAGAGCAGAATGGGTCAGGGAACGAACGGGGTGTTAAGGATATCATAATTGAACTCAAGAAGAAGAAATGGACATGGGCCGGGCACGTAGCACGTAGACAGAATAACCGCTGGTCATTAAGGGTAACTGACTGGATTCCAAGAGAAGGCACACGCGTCAGGGGCAGACAGAAAATTAGGTGGGCATATGAGATTAAGAAGTTTGCAGGTATAACGTGTCAGCAGAAAGCACAGGATTGGGTTTATTGGCGGAACATGGGAGAGGCCTTCGCCCTGCAGTGGGCGTAGTCAGGCTGATGATCATGATGATGATGATGATTATTATACGAGATATGGGAACGGCCCGTCCAACGGCAACTTTAAGCAATTTTGTTCAATCATGCGAGCTCACGAATTAATTGAACAGAATTAAACGAAATGTCTGACGGTGTTATATTTACACCCTAAAGACTATAAAATGGTTAATTTGCACCTAGTACAATTATCATTCTCACTTAACATTATCAAAACCCACCATAAAAGAAGCATTGTGTACTGCGCCTTCAGCTGCTAAGGAAAACGATAGCTCGCAGCTTTCTATGCTGCATTACTTTGTTATTATTTAATAGTTGCACACATAGGAGGAACCTTTATCACATTAAATATATTCTCATTAAAGTAACAGCATTATTCTTACAAGAACAAAGTACTCTTTTAACAGTTGTGGGGCTCTATTTGACAGAAAGAAGAAACCAAAGTGGCAGTACTATATAAACAAACTTCCAGTGCCATCAGTATTTCGTATAAACCAGGTTACAAGCACTAACTTACGAGCAACCACCGTTCCATGAAACAAATAACCTAATCTTATTTCGTTACGTCATCTTGGACTGTGCCCTTGTTTACGGGATTAAGCGTTAAGTACATTACAGAAGTTTCTGCAGTAAACAATTTCTGCGACGATAAAGCAAATATGCGGAGCAGATAAAGTAAGCATGAGTTGAGAAGAAGCTGCCCAATGAATTTGAACGGCGGCTATAGTGTGTTAGTGAAAATGCACTTGCAGCGCTAAATTAGGCGACTGCTCGCGAACGCTGCAAATGAACTATGCGCTCGCCATTTCGTTAATTCTTGATGTCATTATTAAAGGCGCAAACTCGCAACTTTTCACGGAATTATGGGCAGCTAACTGGCTCAACGCAGCACAAAGCTCTCTTAGTGCTGCCCACAACACAAACAAACATACATGCACGCATGAACACACGATTAAAAAAAAGAGATGCCGTGCTTCCTATTAATACATTATAAGAATACATGCAGGGTACAAGAAAAACAGGATGCACCAAACGAAAACATTATCATTCAGTAAAAATTAACAGCGACATTTGGCCGGAAGGGTCGACGTCCAAAGCACATTTAGATAATTTTAAGGCTAACACCAAAGACAATTATAGACCCTCCACAAAAACTGAATTGGAAAAGAAAGTCACCGGTCATGCACACCGTACTGATTGGTAACACGCGAATCTGGAACCGTGCGGCCCCGCTGCTTACCACTGGTTAATCCAGACCCTTCGTTAAAGTCTTTCTCAATTATTAAGGCGAAAGCCTTAGATTCCGCATCAGGCGGGAAATTCGACCGTCGGTGGAGACCGTCCCGCGGCGTCGGGGACGCAAAAGATCATCACGTGATGACGTCACCATGACGTCACAGATAACAAAATTTTGTGACGTATTCGTGACGTCACGAATTCTGTCGTGACGTCACGTTACGTAACGCCGCATGAAGCTATTGTAGCGCCCTCCTGTGGGCGGCGAACAAAACTGGAAACCGCGCGACCTCAAGAGAGGAGAATGAAGACGGGGCTTGGCAATACTATATAAACAATTGTATAGTACTATATAGTACAAACAATACAAGTACTATATAAGCATGCGAAGCCACGGCTTGTGTTCCTTGCTCCCTTACACAAAGACTGAGAGGAAAAAGAAGACGGCTTTCACCTTCGAGTCGTCCTAGGGGAATGCGCAAGAGACCCTGTGAGTTTTGGTTACGTCTGTCCAGAAATCTCAATCACTGTTTGCCGCCTGGGTGTTCCCTCGTTCATGTTTAGTGGACCAGTGGTGAGCAGTGGGTCTGACTGTTGCCCCGTTTTTGTAGCCCCAACGTTTTTCCCACGGACGACTTTTTTCATTTTTAGTGAGCCAGTGGTGAGTAGTGGGGCTCGCCCAGTTTCTGCGGAACATGCGCGCTAGCAGTTTCAGTGCAGATAGGAAGGCGAGAGAGAGAAGGAATATAGGAAAGGTAGGGAGGTAACTCGACTATACATCCAGTTTGCTACCCTACACATGGGGAAGGGAATAAGGGAGTAAAGTATAGAGAGAAAGAAGGAGAGACATTTCACAACACACACAGACAGTGCAGGAAAGGAGAAATTTCGCCTTCTCCTACCATATGCAGCTTTGCTGCAATAAAGTTTACAGCGCTAGGTCTTGCAGCAGCATAAAGCTCCCTCCCAGAGACCATACTATCAAAAGATGCTGTCCGGTCTCAGTATGCGTTGGACATATATTGTCTCTCGGCACAAACTGGTAAATGTCTGAGAATGGTATACTCGTGTTATGTCATAAAAGACGCTTAGTTCTGCAACACAAGAAAAACGGCGGAGCCGTCATTGGAGGGAGCGAACGATATAAAAGAGTGGGAAAAGACAGGCCATCTCCTCGAGATTGGTGCACAACACCACGGAGCGACAAGCCTCACCATTCTAAAAACTGGTAGGTGCCCTGCGGCACTTGGAATCGAACCCTAGTATCTCGGGCACGGGAGGCGGGCGCTCTCTTCCACTTCGCCACCTCGCACGATCGCTCGGCGGCAATTTGCATGATTTGGCCGACATCCAATTCAAGCGCACGACATATATTCTCGGTCTCTTGCAACCTAAGCATATACGCTCTACGCTCCACCCAAAGAACCGCGGTGCGCCTGCCACTGAAGTTGTATAACGGCTCATTCACACCTGCGACTTGCACTGGTCGCGCGAAAATTTGCGACTGGCGACCAAAGAGCGACCGATGCTCACACCTGCGTGCGACTTATGCCCGTCGACACACAGAGTTCCTGCATACGGCTTGCATTGCCATTGCCCCGTAAAGTAAGCTGACGTCCTGTTCCTGCGCACGTGATTGGTTCTGAGGTTTGCGGCTGCAGTAGCGCGAGTGCGAAATCGAGCAGCGGGTGACTGAGTCAAAGCAGTCGCTTTGCGACCAAAGTGGCCAATTGCGACTAACTTGATCGCGCGACCGGTGCTAGTCGCAGGTGCAAACGAGCCTTAAAGGGCCCCTCCCCAACCCGTGTTCAAAGACGAGGGAGTGGTTTCCTGTTCGAATTTACTACCCTTCCTACAGGCGATATCTCCTCCTGGCCACTTACTTCTTCATAAAGCGCGTGTACACTGTCAGCACTAAGCGTTGAGCCTATCAGGATTTCGCGCTTGTCGGCTGCACGCTGTTATCTCCGCTTGCACAGTCGGAAACCCACAAAATGAAGTGAAATCAGGTGATCGCTCAAGATAGTCATGCCAGACAAGGAAGAACGGAAGGGCGGCTGCATGGCACAGCAATGCAGGAGACAATTCCCATTTGACATTTCGCGCATATGGACCAATCGAGAGTATGTACTATATAGAAGTTACGGGAATCGCTGTTCTTGCGTCACCAATTAAGTGCGCCAGAAAGGCGAGAAACGCCACAAGAGAATAATGCGCTCGTTTTTTTTTCCTTTTTTTTGCATTTTCAGAGGCTGGCGAGGGGCCCTTTAAGAGTTGTGCTAACTCGCTTCCGTTCGTACTGTAAGTGCTTTTCCTCTGCTAATAACCGTAATCATAATTTAAGCGCGGTACTGAAGTGACGAGGACGGGACAGGGAGAACACACACGAGCGCTAGTGTTAGCGCTCGTGTGTGTTCTCCCTGTCCCGTCCTCGTCAC
This sequence comes from Rhipicephalus appendiculatus, assembly GCA_030522465.1. Taxonomy (NCBI): domain Eukaryota; kingdom Metazoa; phylum Arthropoda; class Arachnida; order Ixodida; family Ixodidae; genus Rhipicephalus; species Rhipicephalus appendiculatus. Next base: position 13,675 of record JALIZH010012336.1, on the reverse strand, counting down.
TTCAGTACCGCGCTTAAATTATGATCATGTCACACCAACAAGGCCAACAATCTACCCTTAATAACCGTACTTCACATATACTGAACTAAAGTGGAAATTAACGGTACAGAGCGTCTGCCTCCAATAACTCAGGTATTGGTTTCGATTCCAAGAGTTGCCGGGCATTCACCATTGTTTAGAATTGCAAGGGATGTACCCCAGTTGAGCAGTATTGTCCGAGCGCATCATGAAATTTACCGGGAGTTTTTAAGTTTTCGACCTAAATCCAACGACACAATGCGAAACAGACGAGCGCAAAGAAACGGGGACATAGACAAGAGGCACACAGGACAGGCGCTCATCCTCATGTGTGCCTCTTGTCTATGTCCCCGTTTCTTTGCGCTCGTATGTTTCGCATCAAGTATGAACCAACTCGCCCAAGCACACATCTTGCTACGACACAAACATGTTTTGCGCACGCGACAGTAGAAAACTCGCGTACGTATTAATTTACTGCTTCTCAAGACCACAGTGACGTCATAAACAAATGTCTGTCAGTAAACTTTGTAAATGTCAGCGTTCATACTCGCGTACTCGTAATTTACGCCACGTGCGTAATTAAGGGACAAAATCTGCTGTGTCCCGTGACAGCCAGTAGCCATATGCCAATCTTAGTGCACTTCCCCGCATGACACTTGTGTACTGCGGCGAAATTGATTCATAAATTCCGCACACAAATTTTGAAACCGATTTCCTCAGTTACTATTGCCTTGTTTTCACGGTGACCGCATGTTTTTCGGGAGACTTATTAAGACCGTGCCCGTACAATCCGAAGAATTGCTCGAAATTCGGGACTCTCCCGGGCAACTCGGAAGAGTTGACAGATATGTATTTGCAGCCCCCGCTAAATATGGCTGCCCTTTAGAAGGAATGAAAATTGTGTTTCATACGCGATAATGCACGCGCTGAAAGCTAGGACTCCGTGATCCATGCACTTACCGACACCGTGTAAGTAGCTCGGGGACGGTGGCCCTGGAGGCATCGTTGACTTGCTGTGCCAGCAACACGGTCTCGCACTGCTGCGCGCGGCTAGCGCTGCAGTCGGCGAACTGGCTGCTGCCCGGCACTGCGTGGTGAGAGACATGCTCAGTGAGTAGATAGCATTTTATAACAGCACTGTCAAGCAAACACAGAGA